>CAUYRH010051019.1:0-12090 GCA_963574655.1 Perodicticus potto | reverse complement strand
AGAATTGAGAACCAAGAGATGAACCCAGACACTTATCATCATTTGATCTTTGATAAGCCCATCAAAAATAGAAATTGGGGGAAAGATTCCCTATTTAACAAATGGTGCTGGGAGAATTGGCTGGCAACTGGTAGAAGACTGAAACTGGACCCACACCATTAACAAAAATTGACTCTCCCTGGATAAAGATTCAAACTTAAGACATCAAACTATAAAGATTCTTGGACAGAATGCAGGAGAAAAACTTGAGGAAATTGGCCTGGGAGAATACTTTATGAGGAGGACCCTTGGGCAATTGAAGAAACACCCAAAATACATTACTGGGATCTGATCAAACTAAAAATCTTCTGTGTAGCCAAGACCACAGTAAGTAAAGCAAGCAGACAGCCCTCAGAATGGGAGAGGGTATTTGCAGGTTACGCTTCTGACAAAGGTTTGATAACTAGAATCCACAGAGAACTCAAACTTATTAATAAGAAAAGAAAAAGTAATCCCATTTCTTTGTGGGCAAGGGACTTGAACAGAAGCTTCTCTGAAGATGATAGGCACATGGCCTACAGACACATAAAAAAATGCTCATCATCTTTAATTATCAGAGAAATGCAAATCAAAACCACTTCAAGATATCATCTAACTCCAGTAAGAGTGGCTCACATAACAAAATCCCAAAACTACAGATGTTGGCATGGATTTGGAGAAAAGGGAACTCTTTTGCATTGCTGGTGGGAGTGCAAGCTAATATGTCTCTTTTAGAAAGAAGTATGGATAATACTTCAGGATCTAAAAGTAGACCTGCCATTTGATCCTGCAATTCCTCTACTAGGTGTCTATCCAAAAGACCAAAAATCACTTTATAACAAAGATATTTGTACCAGATTGTTCATTGCAGCTTAATTCATAATAGCCAAGTCATGGAAGAAGCCCAAGTACCCATCGACACATGAATGGATTAATAAATTGTGGTATATATACACCATGGAATATTATGCAGCCTTTAAAAAGATGGAAATTTTACCTCTTTTACGTTTACATGGATGGAGCTGGAACATATCCTACTTAGTAAAGTATCTCAAGTATCTCATTGGAAGAAAAAATATCCAATGTACTCAGTACTATTATGAAACCAATTTACAATCACTCACACTTTCATATGAAGAATGGATCACAACTATGGCCCAAGATGAAGGAGGAAGGAGAGGAGGATGGGACAGGAGGGGGGACATCAGATTGAGGGAGGGTGAATGGTGGGATCACACCTATGATGCATAATGCAAGGGTACATATCGATCTATTAGTATAGAGTATAAATATCTTAACACAATAATTAAGTAAATGAAATTAGATATATATTAACCAATGTAATGTAAGTGTTCCTAATTCTATATGAAATCAGCACATTGTACCCCATAAATGCATTAATGTATACATGATCTATGTATTTATGATTTAATTAAAAAAAAAAGAAGACACATCTGTTAAATGAATTATAGGTAAATATTTAAAAGTAAGCATTTCATAAAATAATAATGTAAGTTTGCTTTTAGGCATTCACACACTCCTTGAATCTATTTAGATCTCTTATATCAGGTCTTTCCCATCACTAGAATCACTTTTCCAATCTTTTAACAGTTCTCCATACCATATCATAGTAACTTTCAAATGAGCTGTTTGACATGCAGCATCTGAGTATGATGTTGCCTATGGATACTTTATTCCAACCACAAGAAACCCTTTTTTGCTTGTGATCACCACACCAAATCATATACCATGTTGTTTTGTAAGGTGATGTATAGAAGTCTACACTAGCAACATCTTGCACTGTTGATCTCAGAAAAATAGCCAAATGTAAGTTTAATTTCTTTGACTACTGGTTTTACTAATTGCACTAAGTGACCTCTATAAATATATCAAACTAATAATGACAAATTGCTTCAGGCTCATATGCATCCTTCAAACAATACTTTATTGTACAAAATTAAGTCTTTGAATGGGCACTCATAAAATAAGAGATGTTGTAAGACCCAAATATAACACATTTTCCTCTTTCTTGAGGATGTTATGAGATAACAACATCATGTCTTCTAGCATAAATGTGTGAAGATCATTGAATTAGCATACCCTGGTGCTGGGAACTCATGCCCATCTTCTGCAGTGGAGGAAGGGCTGATGTACTTGAGGAAGAATTTTCAGATACTCATTCTGGTGTATTCTAACATGAGTTTACCATGATTGCACATAGATTACATAACCCAGGAGTGCATAGAGAGAGAGACAGAGGGCCAGTATTGCTACCTGGGTACACCTTAGGGTACCTTTAGGTGCATTGGGTCTGGTGGAAAAATGAGGACATCAAATGTTTCCGACCTTAGTATTCACATTTCTCTGTACCATCAAAATCATAGTTTCTGGTTTGAGAAGAAGAGTGATCTAACAATAGAGGAGTTGCTTTATAGAGCACCTAACAGGCACTTGACTTCCTTCTCTTAGAACTGTTGATTCCCGTATGACGTGATGGCAATGCTGCTGCCTCTGCTGAAGGCTTTCATCATACCAGCTGGGGCTCAGCCCCACACAAAAACAGGTAGTCTCATAAGTAAGATTTTGAAGTCCATATGCTAAATTTGTGAAAAAGAACTATTTTTTAAAAGAAGATATATTCTGGTATTGTAATGAATGGGTATGTTCACATACCTCAAGTGGAGTTTCTAAACTCTGCTATCCCTGTGCCTTTGCTCTCAAGACCACCTCTCCCTGGAACATCCTTCTTGCCATCTCATCATCTGGTAGTTCCACTCACTCAGCTCTGGCAGGATCTCATTGAACAAATCTTCTGTGGCCCACCCTAACTGTCTGGCTCCCTCCTTCTCCATCATCCCCCAGTTCCCTTGAAGATCACGATCATATTTTTACTAGAGTAAATGTAATAATGTGCTTGTGCATCTGTGTCTTCTGTCAGACTGGGAGCTCCTGAGCAGAGGAATTGAGTGATAATTCAATGGGAGCCCACTAAAGGCCTTGAGACATACAGTAGATACTCAATAACCTTAGTTGCAGAACTAGCTTTTAGGGCTGCATTTTGTTTTTGTTGTGTTGTATTTTTAAATTTTGATCTCAAGTATAGCCCATGGGAGGAGACAGCAGGTATTGCCAACTATTCGGTGTCATTTCAGCAGTGGTAGGCAGACTTCTCAGCCTCCAAATGTAATATATCTCCTGCCATCAGAATTGAACCTGAAATTGCTTGATTAAAAGTTACCCTCTCATTTAGGTCCTCAAAAATCCACTGACTATGGGGCGGCGCTTGTGGCTCAGCGAGTGGGGCGCTGGCCCCATATACCAAGGGTGGCAGGTTCAAACCCGGCCCCAGCCAGACTGCATCAAAAATTAGCCGGGCGCAGTGGCGGGCACCTGTGGTCCCAGCTACTTAGGAGGCTGAGGCAAGAGAATCGCCTAGGCCCAAGAGCTGGAGGTTGCTGTGAGCTGTGACTCCATAGCATTCTACCGAGGGTGATAGAGTGAGACTCTGTCTCTACAAAAAAAAAAAAAAAAAAAAAAAAAAAAAAAATCCACTGGCTAGCTATAAATAACCTTGGGGAGAATAAGTTACCAAGTTCAATGCTTCATAACTTAATATGCATAGGAACCACCTGGGGATCTTGTTAAAGGCCAGATTCCTATGGGAGGAGAGGGATGAGATTCTGCATTTCTAATAAGCTCCCAATTGATACTGATGCTTCTTGATTGCAGACCACACTTTGGGCATCAATGGTCTAGCAGTTGTTCTCAAATTTAGCATTCATAGAATCACCTGGAGGGCTTCTTAAACCAGAAGAATGAAACCCACCTGCACATTTTCTGATTCAGTATGTCTGGGGCCTAGCCTGAAATTTTGCATTTCTGGCAGCTTTCCAGGTAATTTGCTGCCTACTTGTCCATGGACCATACATGGAGAACTACAGCTATCTTTCACTCCCGAGAGAAAATGGAGAATATCACACAAAGTGGAAACACCTTTTATGGGAGCCAATTTCAACTGCTGCTTCATCATGCCACGATGTGGTCCTTACCAAGATCTCTTCCTTCTCCCATTTTACTTGGGTGTCTGTGCTGATTTCCACTGCTCTTCTAAGGCCACCAGCACCTATTCTTATATTTCTCAGAGAAAATAGAAGCAGCTGGGTTTAAACTACCTCAAGTTTCTTTCTGGCCCCTACTCACAAAAATATTCACATGTGCATACATTCAGAAGACCCTGTCTCCTGTGGGAGACAAATGTCCCTCTGCCTACACTAAGTCATTTCATTTGGGCTCTGGATCATTATGCCTACTCCCCTGACAGGTTCTTTCTTCTTATCCCTCTTAAATCCTTTCTCTTCTATCTTTTGTTTTAATGACATCCAAGTCTTTTCATCTTCAAAAATCCTTCTCTATCTGGCTTCCTTTACTCCTTTCTTTAATAGTCTAATTTAAAAATAAAAATAAAAATCTGAATGTATATTCATTACTTCTTTGATTTCCAGCCATTTAAAAAATTCAGTGCAATCTTGCTGCATCCTCTTGTTAATATCACTAACTTGTTACCAAATTCTGCGGCAATTTTCAGTCCTCATCTGCAATCTCAAGGCACAGTTACTTTAGCAAACATCAATGTATGCTAATAATTCCTATTTCAGGCAGGATCCAAACAGGAAAACAAAAAAGTCTAAAAATATGAGGAATTTAATCCCCATTGGTGATGAATTAGCTGAGGATAAAAGGAGAGGATGTTGAGACAACTTAGAAACTAGTAAGGACAGCACGCTGCTGCCCTTTTAGGCAGTAGGGACAGAAGAAAGATGTGAGGTTGCTACAGCCAGTGGCTCCACTGACTTGCGGAAACTGGAGGCACTAGTCTGTATGGGAGAGCTGGAGCCTTCGAGGAAAAACCCAGTGGGAGGACACCCCTAGAGCAGAGACAGGGAGACATTCCCTGGCTTCTGCTTAACTCTCCAATCTCCTACCAGTGCCCCTGAGAAGGGAGCCTGGGAGATACAGCCAGAAGAGATTGGCTGCCTGTGAGAAAGCCTATCTCATGGCCTAGAGGTCAAAAGACCAGCACAGCTCCTTCATGACACCTGTCTGCCACCAGATCTTTCTCTCTCTCTATGTAGGGATATGTTCTTGCTGTCACCCTGGCTGAAGTACAGTGGCATAGTCATAGCTCACTGTAACATTGAACTTCTGGCCCCAAGCTGTCCTCCTGCTTGAGTTACTCATCATTCTGAGTAGCTGGGACTATAGGTGCGAGCTACCATGCCTGGCTAATTTTTCTATTTTTTTTTTTGTTAGAGATGAGGGTCTTGCCCAGGCTGGTCTAAAACTGCTGGGTTCAAGCAATCCTCCCACCATGGCCTCCCAAAGTTCTGGGATTACAAGCATGAACCAACATGACTGGCCAGATCTGTTTCTTAAACGAGAAAAAACTATCATACAACTCAACCTGGATGTCCCCTGGCCCCTGAAATTTAGTATTTCCTAAATGGTGCCATGTCCCCTACCTCAGTGATGATCACCAAGATCAGCTAGTCCCAGGAGTCCAAAATGGGCAATTATACCTGGTTCCTTCATTTTTTTTGTTCTGGCCACATCCTGTTCATCACCAAGTTTTATTGATATCAGCTTTGTATCTATTAATATTTCTCAAATCCATCCTCACCTCACTTTGCCCTCTGTTGAAGCTTTAATTCGGACCCTCTTCATATCTACCTGAGCTAAGGCAGATCCTCCTGACTCTGCAGACGTCCCCTTCTGGGCTAACTGCCGGGCTGCTGGCAGAATAACCTCCCTAACACACACGCTGAAACATGTATCTCAGCCACTCAAAATTCTTCAGAGCTTCCGTAACAAGACCCCAAGTCTTCTAGGACAGTATGTTCTGAATCTCCCACATGCCCAAGCACAACATAACACTCAATTCCTGACATAGGATTCTCTATCTTCCAGGAAGGAGAAGATTCTGAAGAACAGGAAATGGAAGAGACCCTGAGACACACAGTTTTGCCTGCCATTCCCAGTGTCCTTTGGGAAAGCTGGAAACAAGGTCCACTTTCAGAAAGGTATTTAAAACTGCCAGGAAAATAGTACCACTAATAATAGAATAATATAGAAATAATTTAGGAAAAAACCTTGTGAAACAACATAATGTACTAAAAACCTATTGGAAATGATTTAGAAAAAAAAATTTAAAAATCATTATTTTTATATCTAAGATCATCCTTAGCTATTTCTTCTCTTCACTGAGAACTGAATAAGGGGAAAAGCCACCTAGGATAAATAAAAGAAAACCTTTTGTTTATGTGTGATTATTATTATGATAAAACATGGTAAGTTAGTGGAGACCCAAGACTATTCTTATGTTTTCCTTTTTGCTTACCCTTCTTATCTCTTTCTCTTTCTTTTCATTCCTTTCCTGTTCCTCTCCATTTTTCTCCTCTTCCTTCCTCCTAAGTTCTGGAAAGAAGTAAAAACCGACAGTATTTATAACAGGTTTGGTTTGAAACTCTAACTAAGACCAGGGCTTTTGGAAGTCAGCTTTGTCTGCCATGTGGCAAGAGGGAGCAAAGCCTCAGGTGAGTTGACAAAGCCACCCAGGGCATGGGAAACTGGTGTTTGTATGTAGGAGGTGGGACATGCCATTCCACCATAGCTTTTACAAGAAAGAGAAAAAACAGTAAGGGATCTCTTCATCCTAGGGCAGTGGTTCTCAACCTTCCTAATGCCACAACCCTTTAATACAGTTCCTCATGTTGTGGTGACCCCACCAACCATAAAATTATTGTCATTGCTACTTCATAACTGTAATTTTGCTACTGTTATGAATCATAATATAAATATCTGATATGTAGGATGGTCTTAGGCGACCCCTGTGAAAGGGTCATTCAACCCCCGAAAGGGTTGCAACCCACAGGTTGAGAACTGTCCTAGGGAAAGAGATGGAAGATTATCAAGGCTGCTGCACCCACCCCAACCCTCCTTCACTCACACTTGTGGGTCAGGACAGTGTTCATATCTACGATGGTTTAAGGAAAATTCTATACCTACTCAGTGTGGTGAGTACTGTGGAATGTTTGCACTTCTTTACAAAATTCTATCTCACTCTCATTTTCTTTTCATGTTAACAGGCATAACAACAGAAAGAAATTTACAACTAGCTTTTAAGAAATCCCAGGGGCATTTATATCTGCATGTACTGATGTCTCATTATATTTTATGGCTTTCAAGACTCTCATAATAGGTTTCTGGGGTTAATTCAGGCACTTCTTCCCCTGGAATAGCTGGAGAATAAAATAACAAACATAGAAACTAAAATGGTACAGATAAAATAGTACTGGAGGCAAAGAGGATAGATTGAGAGCTTTTGACATCTTAACTACTCTCAAACCTGAAAACAGCCAAATTGGAAGCCAGAAGAAGGTAATAAATGAGAATTGTTAATAATAAACTAAAAGTTCAAAGAATTTAGTTTTTAAAATTAGACAGGTAGATGATAAAATACATAGTTATGATAGCTTGGATTTGGATTTGTAGCAAAGTATCCTGGCTGTGATTTCCTTAATGAGCTCAGTCAGATTCAACCAAAAATGGATCTGGAAAGTAGAAAATGACTCTTGGAATGTCTGAGCTTGCACTATCCAATACAATAGCGACTAGCCACAGTGGCTATTTAAATTTAATTTAAAATTCAGTTTGTCATTTGCAGTCACCACAATTCAAGTACTACATGGCTACACGGGGCTAGTGGCTGCTGTATTGAACAGCATAGATACAGACAATTTCCACCACTGCAGAATGTTCTAGCAAATAAGGCATTTCCGTTAATGTTAAATACAATAAAGGGACTGGGTTTAGTATTTTGGAAAACAGTGTTTACTGGAGATATTATTATTATGCTGATTATTATTATTTAGCCTAGAAATACTTCTATTAGGATGGGAGGATTGACTAAAGGTTATTACCTAAAATATAGACAGAAAGGCATGTAATCAACAATGAAGTCAATGAGAATCAAATCTGAAAACTAAACTTTTAAGAATTCTTCCCAGCAACACCACAGCCTTATAGTATAAGGAAATTATTATGTGAGATAAGTGTGTAAACAAAATAATAATGGTTGAAATGAAGTCTTACTGCCAGAAAATTTTAAAAAGGAAACAGGAATTGAAGGAAAATGATAATGAAGCAGAGGTCATTAGTACAAAGATTGGTGGAAAAGAGAAATAAAAAAAATTGTAAATAAAATCAGTGAAAAAGGAAAAGCAATTCCAAAGGTAAATCAGGGGGTGCGGAGGAAAGAAGACCACAGGTAAGGTCTGAATGTGTTGGGGGAGGGAAGAAACTTATGAACAGGAAAGCTAGGGAAGTGTTTGGAGAAAATACGACAGTAGGGTTTTTAATGTCAAAAGCTCACATAAGTGGATAAGAAAAATATTGATTCTATTAGGCTTATGGGCAGAGGATAAGAAAAGAATTGGCAGAAGGGGAAATAAAACTTGAGCACTTGGGGAAATACTTTTCTTTATTAACGATCAAAGAAATAAATTAAAATGAAATTTGATGGAACACTTGTCAAAGTAGTAAAGAAAGAGAATGGTGGGAAGAGTGAGATATGATCAAAGCTGCTCTCCCGTGGTGAGTGTGCACACTTCAGGGTGTGCGGCTCTCTTGTAAAGACATCTACTAAAATTTATCAAGAAAATGTGCTCACCATCTGACCACAGACTCTATACTTCTGGCACTGATATAAGGAAAGAATCCAAAAGGTACAGTATGCTTTCTGCACAAGGGTTGGTCACTTTATATTTAAACAGCAAGACATGGTGAAATCATGGCACAGTTCAATATAATATTCTATAGTAAAAATTATGCTCTGAAGAGTTTTTGATCTTTAAGTTAATGTCATACTTGAATACATTCCTTCTAAAAGACAAACAAACAAATAGAGAAAAGGGGAGACCTCCTTGGCTTCCCCCCTCAGGCTCATTCCCCTCCCTGGGGTTAGCGGGTGTCCTACAGCTGCTTCACCATCCACCCAGCCAGCCACCTGAGGTCACACTGTGTGGACATATATGGCATATTTTGTACAGTGTTGATTTAAACACAAGTGACATCTTGCTGTAAAGGCTATTTTATAACTTGTTCTTTTCACTTTAAAATATGAGTCCTTTCTCTTTTAGTACACAACTTTCCTCACTGTTTTTAGCAGCTGGATAGTGACTCATACATTGTCAAAGTGTTCTTTTTAAGCCATTCTTCTTTTGATGAATATTTATGCTGTTTTCAATATTTTGCTATTAAAATCAGTGCTGCAACAAGTACCTTCTCTGTGCTCCTTTGTGATCATATACTAATGTTCCTCCAGCAGGATAGCTAGAAGTGCAACTGCAGACTTCAAATGCCAAGTGCATTTTAGAATTATGATAACTACTGCGGCAGTATACAGATGTATAATACATTCACACTACAGTTTCTGCATACTCTCAGCAACTCTTTTATCAACGTTTTAAAATTTTTACCAGTCTGGTAGACAAATAATACATGCATATCTAATATCTAATAATTTAAATAATACCAAATTATTTGTATTTTGCAGCACATTAATCTTTGGTTTCATGTTGAAAATATCTTATGACTATCTTTCATTTATTTCAGGACTTTTAAAGAGGTGCCTTTTGTTACAAAGTTCAAAGGGTTTTTTGTGATCAAATTTATCACCCTCGTGCTCTAGTTCTGAGTTGGTATTTAGTTTAAAATGACTATCATTCTCCAGAGATTACAAAAATATTCATGCACATTTTCTGATAGTATTTTTATGATTAATTTTGCCCAACTAGCTTTCTAACATCTATCAGTTATACAACAATATGTGAAGAAAGTCTCCCAATATAAAAATAGGTGAAACAGAAAAGATGATGCATAGAAAAGAAATGAAAATAAATATACCAAAACAATTATATTTGGGTGGGGATATTAGATGTGATTTTTTTTCTTTCTACTTATTTGCCTGTTTCAGATTTTGGATAGTATTGGTTATAGTTATAATACATGGTGGCTTTTTATGTTGTTTTTCTGTCCAGTATAGTAACACTCCTTTTCCTCTTTAACTACATGGTTTGGTGAAGGCCACTAATCACAGAATCCCACCCTTGGCTACAGGTGTGGGCTCATGATTTCTAGTCATCTAGAAATCTTTCTCTGGGATTTCTCTGATACAGGTGGCAAAGGCCCCTGGCCACACTGCTGATGAGGGTGTGGCCAGAGATGCCTATGGACCTGGCTCTAGTTGGCCAGATAATGAAACAAGAGACACATACCTACACTCAAAGACAGAGAGACAGACAGAGAAAGACAGAATACCACACATCACTAAAGATTCCATGCCTAATTTTTCCCAAGTTCAGGTTCATCTATACTAGATTTACTTGAGCTAATAAATCTCTCCTCTTCACTCTTTGTTTCTTTAGTGTGGGTAAAATTTCAGTTATTGAAAGTTTCAGCCCTTTCATAAGGGCTCTGCATGAAAAAGAGCTGTAAATAAGAGAGAAAAGCTTCAGAGACAGGAAAGTACCATTAGTAAGGAATAACTACACATCTTGGACTGAGCGATCTTCACTTTGTACAAATACAAATAATATAACAGCAACTATTTGATTTTTAGCCATTAGGCATCTTATTACTAGAAAATAAGATGGTAGCAAGACAATGCTTAATTTTAAAATTTCCATATTCCAAACAAAGCAGGGAGGGCCCATGAAATTAAGGGTGAAGTTGCTAGGGACAGAGGTGGCTATGGTAAGACACAAACAGCACCTAGAATTGGCTTCAAGAGATATCTATTTATCTATGAGATAAATAAACATATCAACATACATTTGTCGACATTTTAGACTCTATTTGTAGGTTTTAAAAGTGGGAATTTGACTTAATCTTAAAACATACTTCAGGTTGATATACCATGGAACTCAAGAGCTGAAAGACCTTAATGAGTGAAAATTATTCATATTAGAGTTGTGAACTTTGCAGACATCAGGGGACTTAACAAGTGCCACATGGCTACTAATCCCTATAGTAGTAGGGTCAAACCAAGTCTCTGGAATTCCAGTCCAGTGTTCTTTCTATTGCCTCTCAAGTACCAACAACAGATGACTAAACTGATCAGATAAAGTCACAAGACAAAATTGCTTCACTCATACACATACACAGAGAAATTGCAAACAAGTGTTACATTTTTTAAAATGCCATAATATGGGTAAAGGGGCAAGGGAGGGGAGAGGGGAGAATTGGTGGAAGGAGGGTAATTGGTGGGACCACACCTACGGTGCATCTTAGAAGGGTACAGGTGAAACTTGCTGAATGCAGAATATAAAGGTCTTAACACAATAACTAAGAAAATGCCATGAATGCTATGTTAACCAATTTGATGAAAATATTTCAGATTGTTTATGAAACCGTACATTGTACCCCATGATTGCATTAATGTACATAGCTATGATTTAGCAAAACAAACAAACAAAAAAACAATAAAAAGTAAAAAATACCATAATTTTCATTTTCAATTAAAAAAATCCAAGTCAAAAAAGAAATCCAAGTCTTTGGAGGTATTTTAAAGAACTACTATATTGAAAGTATATTGTGTTCTTAAAGAAAGTTTAAGTTAATAGCTCATGGAAGAAACATTTATCTGGGTGGAGTTTATGCTTGACCTAAACAGGCTTTCAGCTTGAAGGTTGTAATAAATGAGCAATTCTCTTAACCTGAATCTATTTTTCATACGGTGGGATGACAGTCATCAACTGAAATAATTTTTGAGTTTCCCAGAAATAGGAAAAAACTAATCTAATCTTACTTTCATAACTTTTTTAAAGGGAAAAATTTTACTTTTAGTTTTAAGATAATTATTAAAAGGAGCTATACTAATCTCAACAAATCCAACTATTTAAGTTTCATTAGGACACAAAAAAGGTGTTGCTCACCAAAAATACATTATTGGGATCTGATCAAGCTAAAAAGCTTTGACACAGCCAAGAGCACAGTAAGTAAAGCAAACAGACAACC
>CAUYRH010051017.1:0-21009 GCA_963574655.1 Perodicticus potto | reverse complement strand
TTGAGACAGAGCCTCAAGCTGTCACCCTGGATAGAGTGCTGTGGCATCCAAGCTTACAGCAACCTCCAATTCCTGGACTCAAGCGAGTCTCTTGCCTCCGCCTCCCAAGTAGCTGGGACTACAGGCACCCACCACAACGCCTGGCCATTTTTTGGTTGCAGCCTTCATTGTTGTTTGGCGGGCCCAGGCTGGATTCGAACCCACCAGCTCAGGTGTACGTGGCTGGTGCCTTAGCCCGTTGAGCCACAGGCGCCGAGGCAGGACCTAAGTTTTAGATGCCAGTCTGCCACCACCACCACAGTCAGGGTTTCATTAGAAATTATTCTGATGAGATCTTCCTTTGCAGATGAGCCAAGAGGAATCTACTCGCTTTTATGATCAGCTGAACCATCACATTTTTGAACTGGTTTCCAGCTCAGATGCTAATGAGAGGAAAGGGGGCATCTTGGCCATAGGTAAGGATATAGCCTCTGGTAACAATAGCAACTAGGAATAAAGGACTACCCACCATCATATCTGTTGTACCCTGTGTCTCCCACTTACTAGATACTTAGTTCACATTTGTTTAATGAATTTTAAGGCAGCTGTGGTGTTCATTGCACTTACACAGGTGTTAATTCTAGCAGCAATCCTGGGATGTTGGTAAACGTATTTTTAGATCTGGAAGCTGAGTCTCAGAATCATTAAGTTACTTTTCTAGTGCCAGACAGTTTGCCAGAACTGAGACTAGAAGCCAGCTTTCTTTCCACTATCTCATACTCCCTTTTGTAGACTCTGGTTTCTCAGTAGAGTGGGGTTTGGCATAGTGGGCTCTCAAATGGAAAAGTGGAATCAGGGTTTAGTTAATAAAAGGCCATTTTCAACTCTCAAGGACTGGTTATCCATCCTGTGAATTATTATTCAGTTCCAGTTTATTTTCTCTTCTTGAGGGAGGAGGAAACAAATTTTATATACTAATATGAGATCATTTTACTTTATATAAATGGTTCTGGCACAAATACCAAATTTCTGAGTTAAAATGAAAATGGTCTGCATCCTTGCCATCTAGAAATGTCCTCACAGTAGAATGAAGGGGTCACTCACCAGCCTTCATTTCAGGGCCACGTACTTTCCCGTCCAGCGTGCACATCATTGCTTTTTGCTTTCTTCTCTCTTCTAGCTAGCCTCATAGGAGTGGAAGGTGGGAATGCCACCCGAATTGGCAGATTTGCCAACTATCTTCGGAACCTCCTCCCCTCCAATGACCCAGTTGTCATGGAAATGGCATCCAAGGCCATCGGCCGCCTTGCCATGGCCGGGGACACTTTCACGGCCGAGTATGTGGAGTTTGAGGTGAAACGAGCCCTGGAATGGCTGGGTGCTGACCGCAACGAGGGTCGGAGACATGCAGCTGTGAGTGCCTGTAGCGAGGAGCACAGTCAGGCATGGGGAGCAGTGGTACCCCACGCCTGGCTGCCAGAGTCCCTCGCTTTCTTCCTTCAAGGCTGATCCCTGAAAATGTCTGGTTCGATGGCTAAGATTCCAAGCTGTGAGATGGGAAGAGTCTTACCGCCTGAGAGAGAATGTAGGAATGAGTGTATGGGGATGGAAGCGTCAGCTCAGCACTTTCCAGTGAGCGCCCCCTTTAGGAGGCAGTGCCATAAAGAGGGGGCATGGTGCCAGGATAGGGACACACACTTGAATTCTTTGCTACTTTCTAGTGTATAACCTAGCTGTGCAACTTTTGGCCTTTAGTTTCTTTGTTAAATGAGAACAATAACAAGATTGAACAGGATGATCCATTCAGTAAATATTGCATATATATTGGATTCTAGGCTATGAGTGTGGTAGTATAGATAGCATAAAATACATCTGTCCTAAAAAACAACAAGAACAAAAAATACATCTGTCCTTCCAGAACTTCTGTTCAAAAATTACAAGCATGGGTGGTGCCTTTGGCTCAAAGGAGTAGGGCGCCGGCCCCATATGCCAGAGGTGGCAGGTTCAAACCCAACCCCTGCCAAAAACTGCAAAAAAAAAAAAAAAAAAAAAATTACAAGCACTCTATGCTTGTAAACAACCTGGATAATGGACCCTCAGGTGTTAATGAATTTTACTTTCCTTCCTCTGTCCCCAGAATTCCTAGCTAGAAGAGTGCCTAAGTCTTCTCATTTCCTAGCAAGTATAGGTTCTAGGATGAGAAGAGGCGTACTCCCAAGGAAACAAAACTGCAGTACAGGTGAGAGTTTACAGTTTGCCTTTTTCTTCCAGGTCCTGGTTCTCCGTGAGCTGGCCATCAGCGTCCCCACCTTCTTCTTCCAGCAAGTGCAACCCTTCTTTGACAACATCTTTGTGGCTGTATGGGACCCCAAACAGGCCATCCGCGAGGGAGCTGTGGCTGCCCTTCGTGCTTGTCTGATTCTCACCACCCAGCGTGAGCCGAAGGAGATGCAGAAGCCCCAGTGGTACAGGGTGAGGGGATGGCTCCACTCCAGCCACTGGCAAAGCACACATACATAGAGACCCACCTGGCCATGGAGCAAGTAGCACATTTGTTTTGGTCTCAAATGACTTTGTTATGCTCTGTATGAATCAATAGTTACTTGACTGCTTTTCCTTAAAGCAAAGATCCATTGACATCCATACCATTATTTTACACATCACCAAGAATGAAAATATGCCAGTTAAACTGTGACTCGGTGTCTTCTTATCAACAACTATAAGACTTTTTTTTTTTTTGAGACAGAGTCTTACTATGTTGCCCTCATGAGTAGAGTGAGTATCATGAGTAAAGTGCCATGGCATCACAGCTCACAGCAACCTCAAACTCTTGGGCTCAAGTGATTCTCTTGCCTTAGCCTCCCAAGTAGCTGGGACTATAAACACCTGCCACAACACCTGGCTGTTTTTTGTTGCAGTTGTCATTGTTGTTTTAGCTGGCCCTGGCTGGGTTTGAACCCATCAGCCTCAGTGTATGTAGCCGGCGCCCTACCAACTGAGCTGTGGGTGCTGCCTATAAGACATTTCTTTTTTTTTGAGACAGAGCCTCAAGCTGTGACTCTGGATAGAGTGCTGTGGCATCACAGCTCACAGCAACCTCCAATTCCTGGGCTCAAGCGAGTCTCCTGCCTCCGCCTCCCAAGTAGCTGGGACTACAGGCTCCCACCACAATGCCTGGCCATTTTTTGGTTGCAGCCGTCATTGTTGTTTGGTGAGCTCAGGCTGGATTCGAACCTGCCAGCTCAGGTGTATGTGGCTGGCATCTTAGCCACTTGAGCCACAGGCGCCAATCCCCTATAAGACATTTCTTTTCTGAGATTTTAAAACATGCAAAAATAGATGTTTCAGAATCAGTGAAGTACGGTCGATAACTAATTTAGGGAGGGGCAGTTCTCTCTGCTCTAATATCATGAGTCCTGTGCCAGTTACTGCTGCCAAGTCTTTTAAAAGGAGCCCTGAATATGGAAGTAGAAGACCTGGGTTCAAGTCTTGTCTTTGCTGTGTGACCTTGCACAGTAACTTAATTTCTCTAAGCCTGCTTTTTTAGCTATTAAATAGGGATGGTAATGTTATCTGCCTCAAGGGCTTGTTATAAGAATTGAAGCTAAACTAAATGAGAGCGTGATAAGTTAGTATCATTAATGATTCTGGCATAAGGCACCCAGCAGGCATGATAACCCCTAGAACCCTCTTATTTGTGGGATGGGCCTGTAGTTCTCTCCATGGACATAGGGTAATTAAGGCATCTGTCTCTTTACATAGCACACATTTGAAGAAGCAGAGAAAGGGTTTGATGAGACCTTGGCCAAAGAGAAGGGCATGAATCGGGATGATCGGATCCACGGAGCCTTGCTGATCCTCAACGAGCTGGTCCGAATCAGCAGCATGGAGGGAGAGGTGAGGAGCTGCGGCAGAGGGGAGTCCAGACTTCTCGTGCTATCCTGTGAGCAAGGCAAGGTGGGATGCATGTCCCCATGGAGCTGATCTTTTCTGAAGGGAAACAGACAATAAACAAGTTAACAAGACAATTTCTGACAGTAACAAATCCTATGAATAATATAAAACTAGCAGTAGGATAGGGAGTGCCAGGGGGAGTGAGTGAGTGGAGGGTCAGGGAAGGCCCTTCCTGCAGTGGTGCCATAAGAGGGAGCCCCTCCTGACATGGGTGGCCTTTCAGCAGGCTGGGGACTATGTTCCAGGACAAGGCTTTGAGGTGGGAGAGTTTGACAAACTGATGAAACAGAGAGAAGGGGAGTGTGGCTGGAGCACCGGGAGCAATGAGGAGAGAGGGAAAAGCCAAATCAGTAGGCCCAGTTCACGGTAAACACTGGCGTTCATGCTCATTGCAGGGGCCATTAGTGATGTGCACACAGGGGAATGATGTGATGTCATGTGTTTCTAATGGTCTTATAGGGAAAAGCATGTGGAGAGGCAGGAATGTAGGCCGGAAGACCAGTCAGGAGGTGTGAGCTTGTGAGCTGGGTTTAAAAGTGCGAGTGCAAGGTTTTATTAGGGAAATAGCTTCAAGAGAAAATGAGGAGGGAGCTAGGGTAGGCTGGGGGAACCACCAGACCGTAATGTACACCCAACCCTAAGGAACAGCTTGAACTGTTGGAGGATGAGTTATTAAACAGCCCTTTGAAAAGGGAATAGATATGTGTTCTCAGCCAGCTTATCCCAAACCCTTTGTGGAATCTAGGATTCTGAGAAAATTACATGCCTCAGTTTCTACCTAGGTTTCTAGGGAAAAGAAAGAGACCAGAGTATCCTTAACAGGATGCTGGCATGGGGCCATCCCTCTCTTCTGCAAGCCTTGTTGCTGTGATCTTAGGTCTGTAGTCATGGCCATTTGCAGCTTTTTTGGCTGGGGCCAGGTTTGAACCTGCCACCTCTGGTATATGGGGTCGGCGCCCTACTCCTTGAGCTACAGGCGCCGCCCACTGACGGCCATTTGTAGGTCAGCCCTCTCAAACCAAGCCAAGTGGGAGCTCTTCTTCATTGCTCAGTAGGTGGTGCTCTTCTGCCTAAATTAGAGCACAGTCCCCACTGCAAGGACCCAGGGAATCATAATCCTAATGATGAAGAGCAGTCACCATCCACTTAGAACTAGTTGCGTTTCAAGATTGGGCAAACAGTGCTCTGTAGAGTCCACAGTGCCCAGGCTGACTGCCACTCATACGTAAAGGTGATTTTTCCCCCCTCATGTATCTAGCGTTTGAGAGAAGAAATGGAGGAAATCACACAGCAGCAGCTGGTGCATGACAAGTACTGCAAAGATCTCATGGGCTTTGGAACGAAACCTCGTCACATTACCCCCTTCACCAGTTTCCAGGCTGTCCAGCCCCAACAGTCAAATGCCTTGGTGGGGCTGCTGGGATACAGCTCTCACCAGGGCCTCATGGGATTTGGAGCTTCCCCCAGCCCAGCGAAGTCCACGCTGGTGGAGAGTCGGTGCTGCAGGGACTTGATGGAGGAGAAATTCGACCAGGTAAATGGTGAGAGGTCCTTTCCTCTTCTTCTGAGCTCCCCACCTCACTTGTCTCCACTAACCCTTTGTCCTTCCTCTCAGGTGTGCCAGTGGGTGCTGAAATGCAGAAATAGCAAGAATTCACTGATCCAAATGACAATCCTTAACTTGCTGCCCCGTTTGGCTGCATTCCGGCCTTCTGCCTTCACAGGTGAGGGTGTCCTTGGAAGAGGTCATTGCTCACTGAAGGGTAATTACGCGGGGAGGAAGTGATTCTGAAAAGTTATGTCTGCTTCTCATTTGAAGTAGTGCCAGCTAAGGGGCTAGTCTCTGAGTTCTTTGCCTAATGTCTGATTTCGGTGGTGTCTAGTTTGTGTTTTCTGCTATTGTCTGAGGCAGCAGACACAGGAGCAATCAGAATGTGTATGCAGAGAGGCACTTCTAGGGCCATGCAAGGTCTCATGTATGGAAGCCAACAAGTTCACAAATAGACTTAAGGGAAACCAGAAGAAGGGCAGTTTCGGTGTGGATACCGTAAAGGAGCTTTTCTTTGGGGTAGGGAGGGTTTGGTGACCATCCTGCTTCTGCCCCTGAGGTGGTCACCGATCTACTCTCAGGAAGGAAAGACTGGATGCTTCAGAGGCAGGTTCCACAGGTGATAGACTGTATGTTTTGGTGCTCCTGCCCTCTCCTCAGTGGGCAGTGTGGATTCCAGACTCCTGAAGGTGGCCCACCTGTGTGAAGCCTTCCTAGATTACTCCAGCTATAAATGAATTCGTCCTCTTTCTTTACAGCCTTCAGCTATAGAAAGGCTTTGGCTTCGAATCTGGGGTGAATCCCACCTCAGATTTTGGACAGGTTCTTTGACCCACCTGGGTCTCTATTTACGGACTTGTAAAAATCAGAATAGCAATCTGTGCCTCCCAAGATGAACTACATTAATGCCTAAGGACGTACTGTAGTGCCTGGCACAAAATAAGCCCCAATAAATAAAACCATTTTTATATTATTATTTCTTCTTCAGGTTACTTCAAGTCCATTTTGGAGATAAGATAGAGGTAAAAATTATGCTCCAGTAGTCTGTTCATACTTGATGTCCTTGTCTTACCTTCCTGTGTGCAGCGTGGAGACCCAGTCTCCTTGCACTTGGCTGTGGTACACATCACCTGGGCTTAGTAGCTTTCAGGACTAGGTGAGAGCCAGGAGCATAGCAGAAGGACAGTGTGATCCTCAGCAGACCCCATTCCTTAGCGCACAGACTCATTTCACACTACCTAGCCCATATGAAAACATAGGAGAAATCTAGCTGGTGAGGTGTTAAACGTGCTGAGGATAGGAAGTACAACATATTGGATTAGGTACAGGTAATTAACTACACAAAATCACTGAGTCAGAGAGAAATGACAGAATAAAAATCACCCATATTTTTTCAGTTTCCATTCTTCCTACCTGGCATCCACCAGCTTTTCTTTTTAATGACCAGACATGCCCCCTATTCAGTAGAGCTGTAAATGATCTTGGGTTGAAAGTCTATGGTTCAAAGAAAACTAATAACTAGGCAAAATTTAATCAAAGTCTTGCACATTATAGAAGCTGTTACCCTTGTGAGTTCATAAAGGCTCAAAAGGTCCTTAGGTTTAGTCTTTTGATGTGAGTTTTGTTGTTATTATTTTTTTCTTTTCTTAAAGTCTTATTAATGTTTCATTATATATGTTAAATATACTAAAATATGTTGCTGAAATTTAGCCTGGGCAGTCCCCATAAAAATGTGCCTCATTGAGTAAGGGCCACTTGTGTACAGCTTGCAATTTGGAAGTCATTGCTTGAACTTCCCAATGGTATAAGCTTTAGGAATTTCAAAAATACTTAAGACAAGGTTGACTTCTCTGCAAAGTCAGATATCTGACCTGTTATGGTCTTAAACCTGAAGAAGGAAATTGTACTCCTGACTTAATTTCATTTCCTGCTGAAATGCTGTCCTGGTATGTAAAGGACTCATTTTCCTGGTGATCCTCTCTAACTTTAGGGTGCTGTCTCCTTTGTCTGTCTGTTTTCAGGCCATAGCGTAGCTCATTGCTATTGGACCGCAGGAGTTTGTTAGAGTAGATGCTGTGATATATAAGTACAATCTTAGGAGTCTAGTTCATGATCTAAATGAACCGTGAACTAGAGGGTTTGGGTAGCCCTCAACACCCCTAACTTTCTAAGGGATGTGTGGCTTTGCCTTCCCTGCTATTACATGTGGGCTACTGGTACAAGGACCTGTAGTCAGTGTTGATAGAAGAGAAAAAACAGGAGAGAGGCAAGAATAAGGAAAGTCCAGTCTTCAGAAAAGAAATAACGCTTAGCTTAAACTGTCCAAGAATCACCTAGCCGTGAACACTGGCTCATGTAAACTTAATGAAAATGCACATACGGCATTCCAAATTACAGACTCAATCTTAGTTCTATTAAGTATAACTATAACAAAAATCTCTAGGTAATAGCAAAGTGGTTTCCAAGCCTAAGCTGAATGGAATGCTCTGTTATTATAAATAGTATTCAGCATTACAGTCATGCATTGTTTAACCTGGGTATACATTCTGGGAAATACATCATATCACTGGGCGCTTTTGTCATTGTGTGAACACCACCGAGTGCACTTACACAAACCCAGATGGTACAGCCTGCTACACACCTCAACTCTGGTGTCACCTGCTGCTCCCAGGCTACAAACCTGCACAGCATGTTTCCATGCTGAATTCTATAGGCAGTTGTAACTCACTGGTAAGTATTTGTACCTAAGTACATCTAAACATGGAAGAGGTACAGTAAAAATATAGTATGATAATCTTAGTTGACATCCATCGTATATGTGGTCCATGAGTGAACTTTAAATTTTGTTATAATGTAAAATAATTTAGATGGTCCTCTGTTTTTATTTTTATTTATTTATTTATTTATTTTTGGCTAGGGTTGGGTTTGAACCTGCCACCTCCAGCATACAGGGCCCGCGCCCTACTCCTTGAGCCACAGGCGCCGCCTAATCATCTGTTTTTCAACAAGATTTAACATGTTTCTTAACCAAGAGCATATAATCTTTCTCTCAAAATATAATACTAATGGAGACAATTATATGATACTGTTGTTTTGGATACCCTTTTAAGTTTTGGGATTTTTTTTTTTTTTTTGAGACAGAGCCTCAAGCTGTCACCCTGGATAGAGTTGCCGTGGCATCACAGCTCACAGCAACTCCTGGGCTCAAGCGAGTCCCTTGCCTCCGCCTCCCAAGTAGCTGGGACTACAGGCACCCGCCACAATGCCTGGCCGTCATCGTTGTTTGGTGGGCCTGGGCTGGATTCAAACCTGTCAGCTCAGGTGTACGTGGCTGGCGCCTTAGCCCGTTGAGCCATAGGCGCCGAGCCGGGGTTATTTTTAATTAAAGGAAAAAATGTGTTATATTTCTAATATGTCCAAAAGATGTATCTCAGAAGTGGTTATCTTATCAAGCATAAGACTTTGGTTAATACATCTCTAAATTCTTCTCAACATCTATTCTTTTTTTTTTTTTTTTGAGACATAGTGTAACTAAGTTGCCCTCGGTAGAGTGCCATGGCGTCACAGCTCACAGCAACCTCAAACTCTTGGGCTTAAACAATTCTCTTGCCTCAGCCTCCCAAGTAGCTGGGACTACAAGTGCCCACCACAACACCCGGCTATTTTTTGTTACAGTCGTCATTATTATTTAGCTGGCCTGGGCCGGGCTTGAACCTGCCAGCCTAGGTGTATGTGGCTGGCACCATAACCACTGTGCTATGGGCGCTGAGCCTCTTAATTTATTCTTAAATTTAAGTACTTTGTAGGAACTCTGACTGTTGATGTATAGACCAACACTGAACTAAAGCCATCTACTTTATCTTGTCTGTGCTTAGACACCCAGTACCTCCAAGATACCATGAACCATGTCCTAAGCTGTGTCAAGAAGGAGAAGGAACGTACCGCAGCCTTCCAAGCGCTGGGGCTACTTTCAGTGGCTGTAAGGTCTGAGTTTAAGGTCTATTTGCCTCGTGTGCTGGACATCATCCGAGCAGCCCTGCCTCCTAAGGATTTCGCCCATAAGTAAGCAGCTCTATTAGGATTTCACCTTCCACTCCGTAGAGCTTAAGCCTATCTGTACATCATTTAACTTCCGGGTATATGATATCCTGTATGAATAGCCCTTCCTCATCTGAATTCTGACCTTTTCGAAACAAGTACACATAGATAAATATTTTGAGTGGTTGAATACCCTGAGAACAGGTAGATAGCAGTGCTTTTTTCAGTGTTATTGTTAATGAAGAATTCCCTAGTTATGCTTTTTTTCTCTGGCCTCTAATGGTCTTATTTTGATATGAGACCCCAGAGAGGAATCCTGAACTGGAATTAAATGGTAATGGTCATCTTGGTCCTTATTGCTAAAGTCAAATAAGTTATTCCAGTTCTCTAGACCTCCTGATGCATAAAATACGAGAAAAACCTTTAGCATCCTACCAGATGAAGAGTCCAGGGTATCTTCCTTCAAGTTAGGGGAGTCCCCATTAATTGTCTTTAGTCTTAGGGTTTGTCTTTATACTTCCCTGTTTTATTAGCAAGGATTTTTCTGGTGAACTAATAAGCCCCAGTCGTTCTAAAGCCCAGGAGCCTTATCACAGGGAGAAGAATTTCCTTCTATGTGATGGCTGTGCGTTGCCCTCTGGTCCCCAGCAAATGCATCATTCAGTTTGCTCCCTAAATAGGTGCCTTGGTCAGTACTGCCCTCGCTGGTCTGGGGCGTCTGTGTGAATTCAAAAGAGGGGCCCTTTCCTTTAGACATTTTACTGCCATCTGCTGGATTGTCATTAGAAACACAAATCTACAGTGACTGATGTGATAGGCCCTCTAGAATGGTACAGTAGGTAGCAACCTTGCCTCAGCAACCTGCCCTCCTTGCCCCAAGGTGATTTTGAGGTGGGGCATCATAGAATGTCACAGTGTCTAGGCCAGCCACTCTCTGTTTCTCTGCAGGAGGCAGAAGGCAATGCAGGTGGATGCCACAGTGTTCACATGCATTAGCATGCTGGCACGAGCAATGGGGCCAGGCATCCAGCAGGACATCAAGGAGCTGCTGGAGCCCATGCTGGCGGTGGGCCTGAGGTGAGTACTGGGAACCTGAGCTTCCCTGTTTCAGTCAGCAGGAGGCTTGGTCCACAGTGTTGGCACCATGATGAAGGACCGAGGCCTGGTGGTTTGTACATTAAATTAGGCCGGATAGCTCAGACTAAAAAACACTTAGGCCAGTGTTGAATCCTGCTTTCATTACCAGCTAGCTATGTGACCTTGACTCAGTTGTTTAACTTCTTTGAGCTTCCATTTTCTCATTTGAAAAGTGGGCATAATAGCAATTCCTATTGTCTAGAGTTGTGGGGATTAAGTGAAAGAATTCATGAAGCAGTTATTCTTTGCACAGTGCCTGGCATGAAAGAAGTACTCAGTGAATGTTTGTAGCTATTGTTTATGTTAATATTGGACTAATTGTTTAAGCTCTCTAATCTTTAATTCTCCTCATCTATAAAATAAAGACGATGCTCTTGATCTGCTTCCCAGATTTTATATTGAGACTTGGTCTTCTTTAGTGGCCAAATTACATATAGTAAGTAAGTTTTCCTGTGGCAAGAACAGAAACTCAAAGGTTGTTCTGAAATCTGAGACGAGGCCAAGAGTGTCCAGCACATTTAGTTTACTTTATAGTATCCTTTTCACTTTAAAGACCAAGCAGTGATTGGCCCCTTAGAATTGTGCAGCCTTTCTGCCCTTGTTGGGTGAGAAAGGCTGTTTCTTCCCCAGAACACACTGAATGTCATGCGCCCAGCCCCATATATGACTGGTCTCTTTCCCCTCAGCCCTGCCCTCACTGCTGTGCTCTACGACCTGAGCCGTCAGATTCCACAGCTGAAGAAGGACATCCAAGACGGGCTGCTGAAAATGCTATCCCTGGTCCTCATGCACAAACCCCTCCGGCACCCAGGCATGCCCAAGGGCCTGGCCCATCAGCTGGCCTCCCCCGGCCTCACAACCCTTCCTGAGGCCAGTGATGTGGGCAGTATCACTCTTGCCCTCCGAACCCTTGGCAGCTTTGAATTTGAAGGTAAGAAATTACAGTGTCTCATGCCAAGATAGTGAATGATGCTAGGAATCTTGGGAAAGCAATAAAGGTGCTAGAATTCCTGGATCTTGCTAGAGTCCTGGAAAAAGAGTAGCTGATTCTGTCGCAACTCATCCTTCTTAGAGTTAACGTATATTGTTAATTCCTACTGTTTGTTTCTTTGTCCATCTTGAACTTTGGGGGAGATAGTGTTCAGGAAAATATGCATCGATCCATGGAAATAATGTTTCAGAGATGGAGAGGTCAGAGATTCTTCCCTGTCACCGCCTCACCTTTCAGTTCCTTAGAGCTGAGATGGTATTTTTCACGCTTTAAAATGTATAAACAGGGACTTGTAGATGTTTCCATTCCTATGACAGTGTGTGCTGTGTAATTCAGTAGAATTCAAAGTTGCAGATAAACTCAAGTTATTAATGGACACTTTTGAAATTTAAGGTAGTATTGGTCGGTTTGGTACCTGTGGCTCAAGCAGCTAAGGCACCAGCCACATACACCTGAGCTGATGGGTTCGAATCCAGCCTTGGCCCGCCAAACAACAATGATGACTGCAACTGAAAAATAACTGGGCATTGTGACGGGCACCTGTAATCCCAGCTACTTGGGAGACAGAGGCAGGAGAATCACTCGAGCGTGGGAGTTGAAGGTTGCTGTGAGCTGTGACGCCACGGCACTCTATCCAGGGTGACAGCTTGAGACTCTGTCTCAAAAAAAAAAAAAATAATAATAATAAAAAGGTAGTATTGGTTAAGACTACAGGGAAACAAGACTACAGCAAGTACAAAAAGCCTAAACATGTGAGGAGGCATAGCCATCTGTGGTTTCCCTATTAAAATTCCTTCATGTGCGTTGGCATAATTTATTCCTAATGAATAGAAGCAGCTATGTTTAAACTCAGCCTACATCAAACTCCCTGTTTGATATTTAAATCTGGGAGCTAAAATAGACAAAGTAAGCTTGATCAAGAATTGTTTTGCGCTCTAGGAAGGTAAGGGGTAGTTAGAATAAAACAAAATAATTTAATCTTTGAAAGGAATATAGAAAAGGTTAGGGTGGAAGTGTGCTTTTTTATCTCCCTGCTCCCTTACTGCCGTGTTTTGCTTTCCTGCTAATGGGAAGCCCATTTGTTACCATTTAAGAGAAGAGTTCTGGATCAATATCTTGTTGATCAATATCTCATTGAAGATAGAATTAGTATCCACAAAACAGAAAATACAGCTATGAAGTTGTGGACCTACTTATCCAGAGCAGCAGTGTTTATTCTGTTTTCTCTCTTCCTTTGTATCCAGGCCACTCTCTGACCCAGTTTGTCCGCCACTGTGCGGATCATTTCCTGAACAGTGAACACAAGGAGATCCGCATGGAAGCTGCCCGCACCTGCTCTCGCCTGCTCACGCCCTCCATCCACCTCATCAGTGGCCATGCTCACGTGGTTAGCCAGACTGCAGTGCAAGTGGTGGCAGATGTGCTCAGCAAACTGCTCGTGGTTGGGATAACAGACCCTGGTAAAGCTTACCAGACAGAAGCGGTCTAGGGGAGTTGAGGAGCTTGAGGCAGGTGGAAGTAGCTAATTTCATTTCATGGCCTCTTTAGAGATCTTCAGTCTCAAGTTAATATTCATCTATTTCTCTGCCAGGGCATTAGGCTTAGCTACCTGTTGGTGTGAGATAATCTGTCTTTAATTCTTTTACCTTTATTCCTATGAGTAGCAAAAAGAAAGAAGTTTAGATGAGACTTAGATGAGAGAAAGATACCTGGAATCCTCCCACGAGGCCAATGGCAGTGGAGATGGAAACTGGGAAAAAACTGGAGGGATGGAATCACGAAGAGGTGTTTAAAGGCTTAATCATTGCTCTTGCAGACCCTGATATTCGCTACTGCGTTTTGGCGTCCCTGGATGAGCGCTTTGATGCACACCTGGCCCAAGCAGAGAACTTGCAAGCCCTGTTTGTGGCCCTGAATGACCAAGTATTTGAGATCCGGGAGCTGGCCATCTGCACTGTGGGCCGACTCAGTAGCATGAACCCAGCCTTTGTCATGCCTTTCCTGCGCAAGATGCTTATCCAGGTAACAAGGGAGATAGTCAGACCTGCAGGCAGTGGGGAAAGGATGCTTACTGGGAGAGCTACCTGGGGAAGGAGAGTTGAGGACAAGGAAGTGGGGGAAAGACTGAGATGACCTGGTAAAAGCCACATGTGGTTCCAAGTGTCCGTGTGTCTCCCCAGCTTTGTAATTGTTGTTTTGTGCTCGTCACCTCAGCAACCTTTTGTCGGCGTGGCTCCAGGGCGCTTCACAGCCCAGGCCAAGCTCTCTGCAGCCCTTCTTCCTGAGACGTCACCAGCAATTCCGTTTCTTGGCCCTCCTTGCTCACTTGCTCGCTCAGTCTGCCGCAGATGATGTGTCTTCTCCACACCTCCTTACCCTTCCACTCTCCTGCTTTCCACAGAAACAAGTGTGAGAAGGGTTTCAACAAGTTTTTTCTCACAGTCATGGCCTCTGGTCTGTGGTTCCTGGCGTTTGTTCTTAAACAGTGTGAGGTGCTCAGCTAAGCTGTTTGAACTATAACTAAAGTAGATTCAGGTTGGCATTGCTACTGGATCTGGTAGGATTTTCAGTTCTGGCTGAAATGTGGCTCCTCGATTTTTGTCTTTACCACCTGAGTAAGTTCTCTGGCCTCCTCGTGAGCAATGCATGATCCAGTCCTTCCTGCCTCCAGTTATTTGTACCCAACTCTACAGGGTCTCACTCAGTCATTTCCTGCCCCACTCCCACCTTCTCCTTCCTGACTTTCCCCCATGGCTTCTCTTTCTTTTTTTGGAGATAGAGTCTTACTCTCTCACCCTCAGTAGAGTGCCATGGTGTCATAGCTCACAGCAACCTTAAACTCTTGGGCTTAAGCAGTTGGTGTCCATGACACCAACTTAGTTTTTCTGGGGTCTCACTCTTGCTCAGGCTGGTCTTGAACTCCTGAGCTCAAGCCACCTACCCACTTCAGCCTCCCAAAGTGCTAGGATTACAAGCATGAACCACCACGCCTGGCCAGGTTTCTTTTGAAATAAACAGTTTTTATAATGTATTAAGAACTTAAACATAGAAAAATCATTATAATAAGTGTGTAACTCACCCTAGTGAAATGTATATTAACAATTTGTCATAATTAAAGTGGCTGTAAATTATATCAATCAAATTAGAAAATTGTACGTATGTTGGCACTTCTGTTTTCATCCTAATGATTTATTTAACTGTTGGCTCATATTAGGAGTGCCTATCATTTTAAGTCTTTTACAAATATCTAATGTTTAGGAAGGAAAAGAACTCATTGTTGAGCCTGCCAGCTCAAATTGTGCCAAATAAGTTTGGCATAGAAATATCTCCTAATGAAAAGGCTGAGTACATGTGCCTTAATCCCAGCTACTTGGAAGGCTGAGGAGTTTGAGACCAGCCTGGGCAATATAGTGAGACTCCCTCTCAAAAGAGAAAAAGAATAACAGTGTGCTCATTTACTCAGCAGACTTTTTAAGTACTTACTATGCCCTAAGTACTGCCGGGTGCTGGAAATAGACCAATGGACAAGCCAGACTTGACTCCTATTTTCTTAAAGCTACATTAAGCTATCAGGCCATCTCATTTTTCTGATATTATAGACTGTGAAGCTCCATTGAATAAATTTACCATGTATGAATTTAACCCTTGAAATTATAAAATTTGAAATAATTTTTTTGTTTGTAAACTTTGATATTAGATTTTTCCGAACTGAGTTAAACATTTTTAAACCTTGGTAAAGGCTTTGACCTTTTCTTGAGTTCTTAGTAGTCGGGGTAGGCATGGTTATTGTGATCACATTTCTTTTTATTTGTTTGTTTTTTGAAATAGAGTCTCACTCTGTCACCCAAGCTAGAGTGCTATGCCATCATAGCTCATAGCAACCTCAAACTCTTGTGCTCAAGAGATCCTCCTGCCTCAGCCTCCCAAGTAGATGAGACTACAGGTGACTGCCACAATGCCTGGCTAGTTTTTCCACTTTTTTAGTAGAGACAGGGTCTCACTCTTGCTCAGGTTGGTCTCAAACTCCTGAGCTCAGGCAGTCCACCTACCTCAGCCTCCCGGAGTGCTAGGATTATAGGAGTGAGCCACCGAACCTGGCTATTATTGATGGGTCATGAGTTAACTTGTGTTTGCATGCCCAAATGTTGTTGACTGATTACGAGCTAACTCATGTTTGTACTTGCTTTTGCAGTTTTTAAAACGGGGTAATGTAGGATATTGAAAAGATTTCTTGACTGTGTCACCAGAATGATAGCTTCTGCACGAAATTGCCAGTCAACAGTATGTTATTAGGTGCATTGAGGCTCTCTGGCTGAGGAAGCAAACCTGGGGTTCTTTGGTTTGGCCCAGCACTGCCCCCTCGTAGTTATGCTGTGTTCCCTGGGGCACATTTCCTCACAATCAGCCATCTCTTGTTACTGCAGGTCTGTTCTTAGTGTCCTTCTCCATCTCCTTTCACTACTATGTGTTGTGAGTGGTAGAAAACAGGCTGCCAACGGGATCCAGAAAATTGGAGTTATTAAATCAGTAACCTTGGCTCGGCACCTGCCGCTCAGTGGGTAGGGCGCCAGCCACCTACGCCAGGGCTGGTGGGTTCAAACCCAGCCTGGGCCTGCCAAACAACAATGACAACTACAACAGCAACAACAACAACAAAATAGCTGACTACTGTGGCGGCACCTGTAGTCTCACCTACTTGGGAGGCTGAGGCAAGAGCATTGCTTAAGCCCATGAGTTTGAGGTTACTGTGAGCTGTGACACCACGGCACTCTACTGAGGGCAACATAGTAAGACTCTGTCTCAAAAAAAAAATCAGTAACCTAAGGCAAAGTATTATGTCACGTGTAGACTTCTCCTCTGTGTGGCTGAGTTAACCTGGGCACTGTGATGCTCACTGCTCAGAGATTTTCTTCTGGTAGCTTCAGCTGTCCGGAAGTCTGTGTTAAATTGTTTCATCATCAGTGTAATGTGCTGATTTGCAGGTACTTTAAGGATGTCGGGTAGAACCAATGTGCTGTCTCTGTTCGGTGATGCCCAAGGACTCCCAGTGATGTGAGAAGCCATTTGGGTCTGTCTAGGTGTGCCCCAGAAAGCTGTGAACGCTCAGCATCTCTCTCAGTGTCCTTGCTGTTGGAAGTGTTCTTTGATTCTTGTTGTTATTTATAGCTCTTCTTAGTGATTTGCTGACTAGACAAAGATTTGTCTCCCAGGGAGCCCTTCTTCCGGTCCTCATTTCCTTAGCATCCTGCTAAGAGCTCTTCTTATCAGTTTTCTCAGTCTTCTCTGTGTTAAACAGTTAACAGCTCTGCTTTAGAGAAGATATCTTCTACTTGTAAGTAGAAGGGGCTGGTTTCAGCTTCTGTTCCCACTGCAGTTGTATGTAAGGCTCTTCCAAGCTGCAGAGGTGTCCACTGCTTGTTGAGTATCTGGCTACTACTTGATTTGCCATGGAGGTCTAGTTTATTCCCCTACTTCCCTGCCACACTTTTCCTTTCTTCACATAGCCTCTGTTTAGAATGTCCTCTGCTAAAGTGGGCTTTTCTTCTCCATAGATTTTGACAGAGCTGGAGCACAGTGGGATTGGAAGAATCAAAGAGCAGAGTGCCCGCATGCTGGGCCACCTGGTCTCTAACGCCCCCCGCCTCATCCGCCCCTACATGGAGCCTATTCTGAAGGTAACACAAAATAGGCTGAGAGACTGGCACTTTCTCTCTGGAGTGTCTTACGTAGCTTGTTTGGGAAGATGGAAGTGTTTCCATGCTCACTGGTACACTGAACAAAGGAGGAAATTTCTCTGTCTCAGACTTAGAGACAAGGGCCACATCGAGCATCTTCAATTAAAGAATACCGTGAATCTCATCAATTGCAGAAATGTGCTATCCTTGTAAGAGATAAGATATAAAGCTTCAGGCACATGATCAGATGTGTTTGGAAAGGGAGAAGTAGGTGGAGGGTGGCGTAAAATAGCTCTCCCAAGTCTGACTGCATCAGAGTCACATGGCATCTTTTATAACGTGCATCTAGACAAGAGATTGCATGGATACAGGTTAGAGGACAGGTGGAGAACATTTTCAAATCATGGTACTTCACTGCTGTCTCATGTCAGACTTGTACTCAGTATGGAGAAGTTTGAGAATTTATATTCCAGAGAAATCTTGGATTTGTAAACCCAAGACATAATTTATTTATGACTGAGGTGGTCTCTTATGTAAAAGAAAGGTTTCTGTAGACTCTAATCTGCATGTATTTTCTCCTATTTTCTTTTCATAGGCTTTAATTTTGAAGCTGAAAGATCCAGATCCCGATCCCAACCCAGGTGTGATCAATAATGTCTTGGCCACTATAGGAGAATTGGCTCAGGTAAAGGGACAACTGCCTTTCCCACAGGGTGAGAAGAAACTAACCCCTCTGAGTAGGCTGGGCACAGTGGCTCACACCTGCAGTGCTAGCACTCTGGGAGGCCAAGGCGGGTGGATTGCTTGAGTTCAGGAGTTTGAGACCAACCTGAGCAAGAATGAGACCCCGTCTCTACTAAAAAAAAAAAAAAAAAAAAATGAACAACTGTTTTTTTGAGACAGCCTCAAGCTGTCACCCTGGGTAGAGTGCCGTGGCGTCACAGCTCATAGCAACCTCAAACTCCTGGGCTCAAGCGATTCTCCTGCTTCCACCTCCCAAGTAGCTGGGACTACAGGCGCTAGCCACAACACCCAGCTATTTTTTGGTTGCAGCCGTCATTGTTGTTTGGTGGGCCCGGGCTGGATTCAAACCTGCCAGCTCAGGTGTATGTGGCTGGCGCTTAGCCACTTCAGCCACAGGTGCCAAGCCAAGGATCTCTTGAACCAAAGAGTTTGAGGTTGCTATGAGCTATGATACCACAGCACTCTACTGAGAGAGATAAAGTAAGACTGTGTCTCAAAAATAAATAAATGAATAAATGATCCCTCTGAGTAAGTCATAATATGTCTTTTTTTTTTTTTTTTTTTTTTTTTTTTGAGACAGAATCTCATTCTGTTGCTCAGGCTAGAGTGCCAGGGCATCAGCCTAGGTCACAGAACCTCAAACTTCTGGGCTCAAGTAATCCTTCTGCCTCAGCCTCTTGAGTAGCTGGGACTACAGGTGCCTGCCACAACACCTGGCTAATTTTTTTCTATTTAGTAGAAACTGGGTTCTCACTTCTCCTCAATCTTCTGAGCTCAAGAGATCTTCCTGCCTCAGGCTCCCAGATTATAGGCATGAACGACCACACCCGGCAGAATGCATGTTAGTACCATAATATCTAATCCTGCCTGTCATCTCCTTTTTCATTTTGCAGGTTAGTGGCCTGGAAATGAGGAAATGGGTTGATGAACTTTTTATTATTATCATGGACATGCTTCAGGATTCTTCTCTATTGGCCAAAAGGCAGGTGAGTACCACTACTTCCTGATTGAGCAGGACAGATCATGTAAGGCTGGGGACCTTATTTATCTTTATTCATCTCTCTGTCCAGCTAGTGCCAAGCACAGAGCTCGGCACATGGTAGGTGCTCAGAAATATTTATTGAGTGATGAAAAAGAAGAAAGGCTTGGAACCAGAATTATTTGTCATGCCCAGACTCTTTTCAGTATCTGAGCTGATTGGTGCCATTTTCTCTGCACAAAAGAATCCAGATCAAATGTCAGGAACCCAGCTCCTAGGGGAAAGACAGGACCTTGACCGCTGTCCGTAAGGCAGAGCTTCAGCTTATCCTCACCCAGCCTTGGTTCCACGTAGGTCATTCTGAGGTTATCAGATGACTAGAGGAAAATTCCAGTCTTAATTCCCTTTGAGAAAGGTGGGAATGTTCTTTATCTTTTGATCTAGTGATTGTTACAGTTTATACTTGATCAACCTTGTTTTTATGCCCTCTTGGGATTTCTGTTCATGCTTAGCGTCTTTACTAAAAACTTCTTTTCTTATACCCTCTCACACAGAGGTGTCCAACCTTTTTTTTTCCCTGATGCACACTGGAAGAGTAAGAGTTGTCTTGGTATACACATTAAATATACAAACACTAACAAAAGCTGATTGGCAAGAAAAAGGTCTGTGCAAACTTTACATGATATCTCACACCATAGATAAGCAAAATAGTCCTCACAAAATCAGCATGTGGCCCGCAGGACTACAAGTTGGGCACCCCTGCTGTAATACTTCATTACCATTGTTACACAAAGAGTGCAATTTTCTGAGGCTCAATGAACCATGTGATCTTGTGCCTATCCAGGTGGCTCTGTGGACCCTGGGACAGTTGGTGGCCAGCACTGGCTATGTGGTTGAGCCCTACAGGAAGTACCCTACTTTGCTTGAGGTGCTACTGAATTTTCTGAAGACTGAGCAGAACCAGGGCACTCGGAGAGAGGTAGGGAGCATGGCCAACTTGGTCTTTGAAGATTTTTCTGGGAGAATGAAGTGAAACGTGGAAGTTTGTGGCATTGACATGCCCCGACAGTATCCATCAGACTTCCCATCCCTCTTCATTTAGTTCATGTACCTGGTCATTGGAGAATGAATTGGGGATTTTGTAACATGAGAGGACTCTCTGTGACAACAGTTGTAATCTGATGTTGCAATGAATGTTTCTCTTCCCTCCCCTCCCACCCAGGCCATCCGTGTATTAGGGCTTTTGGGGGCTTTGGATCCTTACAAGCACAAAGTGAACATCGGCATGATTGACCAGTCCCGGGATGCCTCCGCAGTCAGCCTGTCAGAATCCAAGTCAAGTCAGGATTCCTGTAAGTTGGGGGGAGCCCTGAGAGACTTGCCAGGTTTCAACTCACAAAGCCCTCACGTATAGGAAGGTGTTTAGGAAGAGTCTTGGGCTGGGTAACTATGAGATCATAGGATATTGGCTCATTTAGCCACTTTTGAATGGAAAGTTAGTAGTTTCCCCTTGCATTCCACCAGGGATGCTGCTTCTCAGTGTGGCCAGAGTCCTCATATCTGTCTAGATTCTTTGACAAGGGCTGACAGTGTTAAGTCTAAACTCTTTTTGGTACTAATGCAAGAGATATGAATTATCACTCCTTCCCCACTGCTCATACCTCATTCTTTGTTAGTGCCTCTTTGATGTTTTTTATTTTCATAATGCTCAAGGAAGAAGAGGATGGGATTGATTCCCTCTGGTTTAATTGATAGGGAAATTGGAGACAAGGCTTAGGGACATTAAAAAACTAATAGTAATCAGAAATTCAGGGCTCTTTTTTCTATCAAGTGGTTGGGCCCTAGAGCCCCATTGCCTCATCTTTTTTATTATTTTTTATTAAATCATAACTTTGCACATTAATGCATTTATGGGGTTCAGGGTACTGCTTCAGTATACAATGTGAAATGCTTACATTGAACT
>CAUYRH010051015.1:0-31446 GCA_963574655.1 Perodicticus potto | reverse complement strand
GGGAGTTGATCTACTCTGATTATTCATATTGCCAGAGTTTTTCTGTTGATTCTGCCTCATGATTATTTTTCACTGTTGCCTATGACTGTCCTCAGAGTTGGGGAGGTGTCTCTCCCAGATCAGACCCTGGCAGGATCACTCTGTTGTTGCTGGATCTTTGTAGGGAGTGACCCTGTGTAGCTCCTCTGGGACTGCCCCACCCAGGGAGTTCTGGCTTCAGGAGCAGCTCCAGAGTGTGGCACGCCTGGGTCAAGCAGCAGGGCCTGGAATGGGGCACCTGGTGGCCTGTGCAAAGCAAGCCTGTGCCTCCAGCAGTCTCTGGCTTGGAGTAGGGCTCTGGAGGGAGGGCACAGATCATGCAGCCTCCTAGGTTTCTGGCCAGATGGGCGGGGCGGTGTGGGGGCAGAGAGGGTAGGGGAGGACGCAGGTTGTGTGGCTCCCAGAGTTCCTGGCCTGGGCAGGCAGGCGGAGGACTGGCATGTTCCTGGTGGAGCCCCTGGCTGGTGTGAGCTGCAGGCAAATGCCCTGCATGGGGGTCCCAGCGGGGTCCATGGCCACAGCAGGCCAGGCAGCGAGCCAAGGCTCAGCAGAGTTCCTGGCTGCTACAAGCAGAGGGCCGATTCCAGAGGGTTTGGATTAGAGCCATGTGGGGGTCCCGGTGGGTGGCAGTCTGAGGCCGGGCAGGGCACAGATCACCCTGGGAGGGAGTCCCAGTGGAATTCCTGGCTGCTCTTGGCAGCGGGTCAAGGCCCAGCAAGGTGCCATTTGGGACTGCACAGGGGTCCCGGTGGTGTGGAGTTCCTGGCCGCTGAAGGCAGAGGGCCTGGATAACGGATGGGCAGGGGTCTCTGTGGGTGGTGGGCTGAGGCCTGGCAGGGCACAGATCAGCACAATGGGAGAGTCCCTGAGGAGTTCCTGGACGCTGCTGGTGGCGGGCTAAAGCCAGATAGGGTGCAAATCAGGGGGTGCGGAAGTCCGCGGACTTCCTGGCCGCTGGTGGTGCCAGCCAAGGCCCGGGGTTGGTGGAGTTCCTGGCCACTCTAGGCAGCAGGCTGAGGCCCAGTCAGGCACAGATCAGAGCCACGTGCGGGTCCCAGCAGCGTCCCTGGCCTGGGGGCTGGCTGGGGCTCGGTGAGGCCCTGAGTCTCTTACCTGGTGGACCATCTGATCCAGCAGATAGGGAGAGTGGGCGCTGCTCAAGTCCTCCTCCCTCCATTTCAGCAGAGGTCAGGCTTCTGGCTTGTCAGGTAAGGGTGGAAGGTGTCCTGGAAGTTCAGAATGGTGGAAAACTTTAGTTCAGTTTTTCTGCCTGAAGTTTGGTTACTGGACGTAGCAGCTTGCCTCAGAGGTGACCTGCAGCTATCACTTCCGTCTCTCTCGGCTGGGCTCTCCGTCTTCAGCTCAATTGTGCAGTTTCTGAAGGTTATCTTTCCTTTTGGACAGGGCCTCTGTCAGAAGCTGCTTCCAGTTGGCCATCTTGCCCCTCCCTCCCAGTTTCTCATTTTAAAGCATGGACTTTGAGGGTCTCATTTTTATGCAGGAATCTCATTTCCAGCTTCCCATGTGTATAGTCTGAAAGCATTGGATCCTTTCTTTACATAGTTTTCATCCCCAAATAACTTCATCATCCAATAACCTCTAAATATTTCCCTGAACAGAGCATGAGTAGTGTCAATTCATTTGTTTACTTCTCGGACTTTTCATTCTCCTCCTCCTCTTTTTCCTCCTACTTTTTTTCTTTTTCTTGCTCTTCTTTTTTTTCCTTCTTTTTTCTTTCTCCTCCTTCTCTACCTCCTCAGTCTCCTCTTACTCCTCTTTCTTATCCTCATACTCCACCCTTTTTATTCTTCTTCTTCATATTCTTTGTATATAGCATTTTATTTTTCTTTCTTATAAAGTTTGCTGTAAGTTTTTAAAATATTTTATCTAACATTTAAAAATGTTTGTAAGGTATTATTTGCATAATAATTTATAGCCAGGCATTGTGGCAGGTGCGTGTAGTCCCAGTTACTCAAGAGGCTGAGACAAGAGAATCGCTTGAGCTCAAGAGTTTGAAGTTGCTGTGAGGTATGACACCACCACACTCTACTGAAGGTGATAAAGTGAGACTCTGTCTCAAAAGAGAAAATAATAATTAAAATATATTGATGATATCAAGAGTCCCTATTGAAATTATCTGGTTCTCAAGGTCTAGATTAATTTTTACTTCATTACTTTCATAGAACATTTAAAATAGAGAGAAATTAGCTTGTAATTGATTCAGAAACCCAAAGCCATGATTTCTCTAGGGATCAGATAAGTAACATAAATGTGTGAAATGTTTAGGTTTAAGACAAAAAGTGATGAGATAATGCCTGTTTGACTGACCTAAAGGTGTTTAAACATACATAATAATATGCTGGGCAAAAAAACTGTACAATGCTGTTTTGTTGTTGTTGTTGCTGTTGTTTTGTTTGTTTTTTGGCCAGGGTATATGAGGCTGGCACCCTACTCCTTGAGCCACAGGTGCTGCCCCTCTGTACAATACTGTTTGCAATCTCTGATTCTAAATCAACTCCTTCATTTTATGTATTATGAAACTGAGAACAAAATATGTCTTGCTCAATTAATGTAGGTAATCTCTTGAGTCCTCTTTCCAACAATCATGACTAGTATAAAATCCTGGAAAGTTTATAATAAAACCTTAGATTATTTGGTACAGACTATATGCTATTGACATTCAGAAAAATGACAAACTATCAAAATTTTTCATTATTATCATCTGTTGTTTTCAAATATAAGATCTTAAAATGCTTTTTAAGATGCATTTTTTCTTGTAAAATGTAATACTTTTCGAGTATTTTTTCTTGTAAAATGATCACTAATTAGCCTAGCTTGATTGTAGGTGATGTAGCAATAATGTGACTGTGAACAAATATTAATTTACTCCAAACTCATAAGATCTAAAAGCCTCATTTCTTTTGTCAGATAAAACCCAGCTGAAAATCCCAGTATAAACAAAACATCCACTTAATCAGGACTTCTGAGATACAGACTGTGGACTATAGCCCTTAAATGGAAGAAGATATATTGGGGACAGAGCATTACTCAGATGATATCAGCTTCCCTTCCTGTAGCATGTTGCCACCCTTAATCAAGAATCTCATTAGAAGAGCATCAGAGTCCAGAGAAACTTTTGAAGGATATTTTTTTAATAAATAAATACAAACATTGTACAAGAGGATTTTTTAAGAAAAGGATAATTCATTGCTTATGTATGCCACTTCACAGTTTCAAAAAAATGTTTCATTGACTATCTTATTTTGTCCTCAGAAAAAAATTGTGAGGTTATAAGAATTATGGTTCCTTCCTTTATATGAAAACACTGAAGTCCATATGAAGTTAATGATTTTTATGAATTCACATGACCAGAAAGTAGCAGAACCAAGACACTAATTCAGATATTGTGGTTACAAATTATGCTATTTTATATCCCTACACACTACCACTCCACACATATTTAACAAATAGGCAAGATTAAAATGAACCGTACTATGATATTCTTGTTAAAATGAATGTTTCCTCTTTCATATGTAGGAATATTTATTTGATGAATGTATCCATTTGATTTGTAGATAATTTTGATTTTTTATTGTATACCTACATTTTTCAACCTTGATCCAGATGGCTGAGCATTTTATTTTTTAATTTTGGGGAGGAGGACAATCAGGAATTCCTAGTGCATCATTTTGTTAGAAAATAATGAACCAAAAGGCAAAATCTTCTTTCTTTTTTCTTTTCTTTTTTTTTTTTTTTTAGACAGAGCCTCACTTTGTCATCCTGGATAGAGTGCTGTGGCATCACAGCTCACAGAAATCTCAAACTTATGGGCTGAAGTGATCCTTTTGCTTCAGCCTCCCAAGTAGCTCTGCCACAATGTCCAGATGGGGCCTCACTTCTGCTCAGGCTGGTCTCAAACTCATGAGCTCAAGCAATCCACCCACCTTGGCCTCCCAGAGTGCTAAGATCACAGGTGTGAGCCACTGCGTCCAGCCCAAAAGACAAAATCTTTAAATGAGGAAAATAGCAAGTAATATGTCCAATGAAAGATTAGTCCAGGATTAACATATAGAAATGAGAATATGTGTTCATGCATGTATTATATATATATGTGTGTGTGTGTGTGTGTGTATGCATGTGTAATTGTCCTTGATAAGTATCAGCTTACAAGGCTGTGAGAGACTGACAAATTCACAATCATGAAACTGGATCAAATTTACTTCTACCCAATAACTTCTCTAATTGGTATGAATCAATGGTAATCATATATTTATTCTGTGGTTCTTCAGTACATAGGCCACATGTATTAACTGACACTTGTTGATTTGCTTTGAATCAAATATATACAGAATAAGGCTCTGCATTTTAGGCTTCAGGGGGAATACAAAGAAAAATAAAACAGTATCATTTCTCAAATGCTTACAATCTAATGAAAGACAAGCCAAATTCACAAATTGCTAATATGATAGACTATTTATTTTTCATTTTAAGACAGACTTCAAGAAAGGATGTGAGCTTAGGAGGAAAGAACTATTTGCAGGGGACATGAAATTAGTTTGCTATCAAAATTGATATTTTAAATAATCTCTGGTGTGTGTGTATGTATAAAATTTAGATTCCATTTTCATTAACTACAGAGGATTTTTAAGTGGTTGATTTACAAATGTGCCTTTTGGTGTTTATGTCTTAATCATAATTTCCTCAAAGTTGTAGTAGCTACAGTTTACCCTGTTCTTTTCTACCTACACAAACACATATGAGTACACATACATCATTGCTTGCCCTATACTATATTTTGCTTATAGTGAGTGTAGAAAGTAGATATTCAAGTTACCTATGGACAGGACGAAAACATCACAAGAACGTGCAGGAAGAGGTAGGATGGGGTAAAAAGAAACTGGTTTTAGCACTGATAATTTGACTATATTATAGTACAAGTACCAGAGCAAAGAAAGTCATAAAAAAAGTTGTAACCAAGTAATTTGATAACCAGTACATAAACAGATGTAGTGACAGGGAGAAGGGTTTGGGAAAGAATAAAGCACTAGCAGTAGACTGAGTTGTTTTGGATGTGTGGAAAGGAGTAGAAAATGATTGCATGCTTGATTTGAGGAGAAATGATTAGTGCTCTCCCGGAGATAAAGACATAAGACACGCAGAAAAGATCGGTTCTATTTTTACTCTAGTGCCTTTAAATAGAAGATTGCCACTCTTAGATAGGTTTTAAACTGCAGCTTTGTCTGCAAAATCAAACACATGTAAACACACACACACGAGACTAGGAAGAAAATCACTGAAACCAGTTAGGATGACACTGAATATTTTTAAAGTGGAGGCATTTAACTTCATTTATACATTCACTTATTAAATACAAATGTATTGACTACTTATGGATCAGGCACTGTTCTAGGCTCTGAGGATGCAAAGTTGAATAACGTATATTTCCTATCTCAAGGGGTTCTAAAAGATTCTGATCAGGAAACAGCCAAGTGCTTTTTTCCCCTAATCTTTACGTTTTTAGGTATAATCAGAGAAATATAAAGAAAATAATACATCTGTCTAGGTAGTAAGAGAATTAGTGGTAAATAATAAGACACAGAAAATTCCCATTTAATGGGAGAACTCCACTCTTACTTGGATTTTGATAAGTTAAAGTCAAGACATAATTTTACATGGTCAAGGTGTGATTTAATAGTCTAGATGACAAGAGCTAGGCTGGTTTGTTTCTTGCTCAGAGCGCAATAAAGGGATTCTATCGGAAATCCCAGGCTTTGCCATAAAACCCTTGATGCTGAAAACAAGGAAAAATCACAAGTGAATACTAGGCCTTGGCTGAAGCTGCAATATCCATTTGTGTAAGTATAAGTCAAAGTGGCAGCTCCAGTTTCTCAGCCCCAAATAGTCTTCATGTGGTTTTGCAGTAATGATCTATTTCTCACACTCTAAGGAGAAGCAGTGTAAAGTGAAATCCCCTTCAAAATTTATTTTTAAGATGACATTGACTACCTATTTGCTCAAATTTTGTTTGTGGCAAAACTACATGACTTGTTTTCTTCAGCAGTTTTCATTGTTAGTTTAATGTGGTGATATAATTCCTGAATGGTCCAATGATATCATGCAAAACTTCTGCTAAGCGAAGAATGTTAAATGCTGACTGAAAACTCTGTAAAAGTAAAATGATTTGAAAGCTAAATTCCTCTTAAAGATGGGAATGTGTTCTACCTAAATTGGAAGATAATTAACTTTTCATCAGGCTCCTATCCTGTTATTGCTATTGAAATATGAAAACATTACAAAATGACTAATTTGATGCATTAATGGTAATGTTATACCTATAGAGAGCCTATACACAATTTAAAGACACATCAAATTTTCAGGAGAAATGTGAAAATTCTTTTGTTACCAGATATTTATTCTTTCAAAATAAGGATTTCAGAGTTGGTTTGCATTTCAGCAAGTAGTTTATGTCTTGCACAGAAGCTTTTCCAGCCATATATGCTTAATCTCATGCACACACAGAAGGGTGAAAACCAAGGTTTTTATTTGGAAGGGACTCTCTTATAATTAGTACATAACTGAGTCTCCTTTTAGATTTTTTTATGATAATCTTGGCAGCTACAGAGTTTATTCATTTGCTTTTTTGTAATTTTTGGCACTATTGAGTCTAGATAGTAGGATAAATAAATCTTAGGATTTATTTACTAATTTTCCCATTTGTCATTGGTTCCTTTTTCTATTTTCCTGCTTTCTTTTAGATAGAGTATTCAAAACTCCATTTATTTTCCCTTATTTACTTAACATTGTAGATTTTTATAGTGTATTTTAAAGTATAGATATAATTCAAAGGTCATAAAATTCACCCTTTTACAGTGCACAATTCAGAGGTTTTAGCGTATTTATTATATTCACAAAGTTGCATATCGACTTCTGCTATCTTCTTTTGGAACATTTTCTTCACCCCCAAAAGAAAACCCCATACATGTTAGCAGTCATCCTCCATTTACCACAATCCTCCCAGGCCCATGTACAATTAATTACTTTTTATATCTAGAGATTGCCTATTCTGGGCATTTCCTGTAAACAGAACCATATAATGCATAGTGTTTTGTGATTGCTTTGTTTTACACTGCATAATGTTTTCAAGGTTCATCCTTGTGATCTAATGTATCAGTACCTCCTGTCAATGGCAGAAAAATAATCCATCATAAGGACATGCCAAATTTTGTTTATCCATTCATTGCTTAGTAGATATTTGGGTGGTTTCCACTTTCTATCTACTCTAAGTAACTCCATTAAAAACATTTGTGGGCAAGTTTTTGTTGAGGCAATCATTTTCATTTCTCTTAGATATATATGTAAGAATGGAATTGCTGAGTCATATATAACTATATACAACTTTATATTTAACTTTTGTTTTTTATTGAAGTGAAATTCAATTCAATCAAATTCACCATTTCAATAATTTTAGAGTATGCAATTCAGCAGTTTCCAGTGAATTCACAGTGTGGAACAACCAAAAGCCATATTTACTTCTCCAACATTTTCATCCCTATTAAAAGAAATCCCACAACCACTGAGCAGTCATTCTCCATTCCTCTCTTCCCCCGTTCCCTGTAAACAACGAGCCTGATTTCTGTCTCTATGGATTGGCTGATTTTGGACATTTAGACAATAGAATCATATAATGTACAGCTCTTTGTGTCTGGCTTATATAAATAAGCAAGTTGTTTTCTAGGTTCATCCATATTGTAGCATGAATCAGTACTTTGTTCCTCATAATGTCAAATTAGAAATTCAATTGTGTGACTTTAACACATTAACGTTTTAATATCTATTAACCCACTGATAGACATTTGGACTGTTTTCATTTTTGTCTGTATGTGAATAATGCTTCTACAAACATTTGTATACAAGTTACATAAACACTTGTTTTAAAATTTTTAGGCATATACTTAGAGGGCCAGGTGCGGTGGCTCATGCCTGTAATCCCAGCACTTTGGAAGGCCGAGGTGGGTGGATTGCCTGAGCTTGTGAGCTCAAGACCAGCCTGAGCTAGAGAAAGACCCCCATCTCTAAAAGTAGCTGGTCGTTGTGGTGGGTGCCAGTAGTTCCAGCCACTTGAGAGGCTGAGGCAAGAGAATTGCTTGAGCTCAAGAGTTTAAGGTTGCTATGAGCTATGACACCAGAGCACTCTACCGGGGGCAATAAAGTGAGACTTTGTCTCACAATAAAAGAAAATTTAGGCATATGCTTGGGTATGGAATTGGTCCTTCATATATAATTCTATGTTTAACATTTTATGGAATTTCTGCACTGTTTCTTGCAATGGCTGCACCAATTTAAATTCCCAGCAGCACTGAGTGAGGATTTCAATTTCTCCACATCTTCACCAACAATTGTCATTTTCTCTTTGTTTCATAGAAGTCATTCCAATGGGTGTGAGATAGTATCTCATTGTGGTTTTAATTTGCTTTTTGCCCAGTGATTAGTAATGTTGAGCATTTTTATTCATGCTTATTGATCATCATTTCTTTGTTGGAGAAATGTCTATTCAAACCATTTGGTTTTTTAACCAGATTATTTATTTTTGTTATTATTCAGTTGTAGTAGTTTATAAATTTGGGATCTTAAGCCTTCATCGGATATACAATAGTCAAATATTCTTTCCCTTTCTGTGAGTTGCCTTTTCACTTTGTTGATTGTGTCCTTCAATGCACATAAATGTTGAATTTTGATATAGCTTGCTTTATTTACTTATGTCTGTTGTTTCCTGTACTTTTGGCATTATATACAGAGAGATTTTTTTCTTTTTGAAGTTTTTGGCCGGGACTGGGTTTGAACCCACCACCTCCATCATATGGGGCTGATGCCCTACTCCTTTGAGCCACAGGTGCCACCCTCTATCTTCTTTTTTAATGTAGGCATTTATAGCTTTAAATTTATATCTCAGAACTGTTTTTATTACATCCTATAATTTTGGTATGTTGGATACTCATTTTAACTCATAAAAGTATTTTCTAGTTTCCTTTGTAATTTCTTCATTGACCTATCAGTTAAGAGTGCACGATTTAAATTCCACATATATGTGAATTTTCCAAACTTTATACTGTTACTGTTTTCTAGTTTCATCCCATCTTGGTCAAAGAAGATATTTCTTATGATTTCAAACTTTTTTAATCCATTGAAAATTGTTTCATGTCCTAACATATTTCAGAAATTATTGATGAGGGATGGAAGGAGGTTAAAAGGGCTACAGGTAGGTAGGAGGGAATTATGGCCTTCTGTACAAGATAATTGGAAAGGGCCCTAAAATGAAACAAGGAATTTTGGGCAGGCATGACCTAGTTAATCAAGTATGTGCTATTCCTGCAAAATATAACTTTTTGCCTGTGACACCTTGACCTCTGACCTGTGAATGATCCACCCATTAAACAAAGATAAGGATCCCTGTCATGGAACAATGCAACCCATACTTGCCACAAACATGATGAAACTAACAGGCACCACCAATACCATCACTAGTAAAATAGCAATTAACAATTATTGATACAGAGTAAAGAAAATTGGATTTGTGTGACAACTGAGGTAATCCACAACCAATGAAACCAGGACACCAAGCCTGAAGGCCCTAGGGGAAGCAGTGGGAATTCTCATAGATAAATGTAAGAGGAATTGGGATGAAAGCTTATATTGATATATTGTCTTTGTGTGACGTCTTCTCTCACTTGCAAGGAAGACCCCTTTCTGCTCACTAGAAAAGTTTTTGGTTATTTCTGCTTTCCTTTAAATACAATATACTGTTTTACTTCATTTTAAGTAAAACTCCACTTCTATTCTGCTATAATGGAGTCCCAGCTGACTCATTTTCCACTCCTCTGGTTTCTTGCTCTCCCTTGTACTCAGCCAAATTTGCTGGTTCTGCTGGTTCAGGGACCAGGTCTACTGAATGGCTCGGAGGTGAACACTCACCTCTAACAATGTGCACATGAGAAGAACGTGTATTTTGCAGTTTTGAATATGACATTCACATCATCTTCTAGATTCTCAGTTAACGTGTAAAATCCTTTCACAGGCCACTGGACATCTCATCTCCAGGCTTTCTTCTTAAAGTATTTGTCTACTCTTTGTTCATTCTAACTGCTATGAACCACCTTAAGCATCCATGTGGTTTGTTTCTGATAAACCAAACACCCAGGGAAAAGGCTTTTTTATGGAGCTAGACCTAAGTGAGGTAAAAATAAGAACAGCCTAGCAAGCTGTATCTTTAGGTGAACTGCAAGACAAGTAAATGATGACCACCTTCTGGAACTGAGGCTTTAAAAAGATGTTGAATCCTGTCCTGTCCCCTCCCAATGGCTACCAGACTGCTGGTTTTCACCATGAGTGTGGGTTGTTGGTTTTCAAGACCTCAGTGGAGGAGTATAGGAATTTAGCCAGTAGAAAACCCACAGAGCTCACTGCTCCTATTGACATTCAGCTTATTTTCTGCAGTAAATGCTTCCAAAATTGCTGCAAGCTTTTGGTTAATTTCCAGAATTGTGATAATGTTGATTCTGATGATTTTTGCTAGTATTATTGTTGATTTTCAGATTTCCTCACCCTGCCATTTTCACTGATGTATCTGTAAAGGAAAAATGAAATCTTGGGCTCCCCCAAACTCATAATGTCCAAAGGGAGATTGAGCCTGAGAATTGAATCACACAGCACTGCCATCCTCTCCCTAACACAAATAGTCATGATTTCATGACTCTGTGTTATGGCCTTATGGATAAGCCAGGCTCCACAACAACAAAGGTCCTTTGCCTCTCCAGATGGCTGTCTTCACAGACTGCATACAGGGAATTGCCTTCTTAGCCCTAAAACCTTTCAGGATATATGGCCCCTATAAAGTAAGCACATGCCAATTATAATCCTAGAGCCGCAACCTAAATAAATCTTTGTTCTTGACTTCTGTTGTTTCACACTGAATTTCCAGAGATGCAAACTATGGATGGATGAGATCAGCCACTCTTCTCCCTACTCTAAGAAAATTACATAACTGATCTTCTTTCGCTCTACTCCCCTTTTGAATGTCTATCTTACGTTATGTAAAATGTTGATTTACTGAGCACTAATTAGAACCTCACAAGAATGTAACCATTTGCTTCACTGCCTACCCATACTCCTTTCCTTTTTCTTCTGTATTCACTCCCCTTTAAATACTTTGTTCCCTGGATGGAGAGCCCACCTGTGTTTGTCCCTGACACATCCTCAAACTTTGGCTTAATAAACTTCATTTGAGCATGACTCTTGGTTTCCATTATTCATCATTTTGTTTATCATATTGTAGATTTTAACATTCACTTTACTAATTATATTATATATCTTTTGCTTACTGTCTTCCCTGAATTAATATCATACCACTTTATAAAGAATCCATGTTCCTTACAGCAGTGTATTTTTATTTAACTCATCTTTTTTGTTATTATTGACATATGTTGTATTTCTATATATGTTCTAAGCCTCAAATACCTTGTTATATTTGGTTTAAATAGTCAATATTTTTTCACATTAGATTAGGAAAAGCAGAAATAAGTCTTTTATATTAATATACATACAAGTTTTTTGCCTGTCATTATCCCTTCAATTAGATCTCCTTGCCAATTGAATGTAATTTTCCTTGAGTCTCATGAAATTCTTTTAGCATTCCTTTTAGTTCTGATCTGCTGGTGGAAAATTCTATCATTCTTCATTTACTTGAAAATTTTGATTTTGTCTTCATTTTTGAAAGATATCTTCATCAAGTAAATTCCTGGGTTTTTCCTCTGGAAAGCTCTCTTTTCTCAGAACTCTGCTCTATGTGTTCCAGCCCTCTCAGTTTCGCTAATCTCTGTATCCTCAATTCAGGGAAACTACCCTCTTCTGGATGAGCTCCCTCTGCTGCTTTCTGGTGTGGAATGTGACTTCAGGTAAGAAAGCCAGTGTGTTCATAAAACTATCTCACTTATTTTCCTGTGTTGCCTGTTGTCCAATGTGTGAAAATAGTTATTTCATGTATTTGGTCCAATTTTCTAGTTATTCTCAATGGAAGAATGAATGCTGTTTCTGATATTTTAACAAATTCAAAAATAAGAAGTACATGTTATCCACTTTTTTATTGCCCTCAGCACATCTCTAGTGTTGGGTTAGGTGCTGAATAAATGTGCAAAAATTGCAATGACTTGAACAGACCGAGGACTCATTTTTTAATTTCAACATAACCGTGACTCAATGCTAACTTCAGATGTTAATGCACCATTAATGTGAGAAGAAATCATTTTTTAGACTGAATTTCCTGTTTTGTTATTAAAATGTATTTGTTATGGAAATGGGTTTATATGTGGTTTATATGTGAATGATCAAGTGGTAGTAAGAAAAGAAGTTTTAACACTGAGATTTTCCTTGGGAAGAAGTGGGTAACTCAAACAGGTGTTCCCACTCATTCTCTTAGAGGTTAGACAATTAAGTTCATGAACTTATCCTAGAAAAAGCTATATACTGAGAGAGGATACCCAGAAAAAAATAAGGTATAAGAGAACAGAAGTCTTCTCAAGGAGATCCCAAGGATACACCTGCAAGGAAACACCTTAGGTATTTGTAGAAGCTTAACTTCCTGGGACCTGGAAACCAATGCTTGCTTCAGCCCACCTTTCTGTAAAAGCCAGAGCCAGCTTCTCCAGCTTGATTTAAACTGACCAATGAGAATGGTACTGGGGGCTGGAAGTTTTTGACAGGAAATAAAAAGAAGAAGACCGAGTCAGCTGGGGAGCCTGGCCATTTTGAGGCTCTGGGTCTGCCACAGCTCTGCCAGCTGAAATAAAGCCCTGCCTCTTTTAAACACTGAATATGGGTGTTCTTTCTCTCCATTGGGTCTCATCTTCCTGTAACAATACCTAATGGCTAAATTTCAGTGCAGTCACCTTCTAAATAATACCATTGGCCATCTGGTGACTGCAGTAATATTTACCACTTTTAGAGGTATATAGCACTTTTTCTATAAGTTTGTGAACTTAATTGTTTGAGCTCCTGTGGTGATAGCTCTTTTTCTGGCCATTCCAGAAAAAGAGTTATAAAATTGCTTTGAAGGGTGTGAAACAGGTTTTCCCCACACAGGGATGGGAAGGGACCACCCCCCATTCTCTAGGCCCATGTAAGGTCAGAAATCAAACACCCATCTCTAGGCACAAGCAGCAGCTCTAGCAAGATGCCAAACAAAGCAGTCTGAAAGGTTTTGGGTGGGTCCACCTTGAGTAGGGAACATATACCTTAATTCCTTTCCAGAGGCTAAAACTACAAAGACCAAATAATGTTGCCCCCAGTGAGAGAGACTGCATCCATTCATTTGTTAATACACTCATTAACTTTGAAAAGATGTTTTTCCACCTACCAGTTCAAAATGTAATTCTCAAGACTAGACAAAGGACCCATGGGGAGTTGATGGGGTCCTGCCCTTCACCAGAAGCTCTGGTGCTTTTTATTCCTTCTGTATTCTTTTCTGTCTAATAAATACTATCTTACCACTGATCTGTGATCCATGAGTTTGTTGCAGGAAGATGAGGCCCAACAGAGAGAATGAGCGCCCAAACACCATGTTTATAAGAGGAAGGGCTTTATTCACCAGCTGGGAGCTTACGGCATAGAAGAATTCCAAATGGCCGTGACTGGCTTGGTCTTTCCCTTTTTATTGGCAGTAAGAAAGTTCCACCCCACAGGTACCTTTCTTATTGGCCAGTTTGAATCAAGCAGGAGATGCTACTCCAGCCCCTGCAGAACTACAGTATTTCACAGAACTTGGAAATTTCTAAGTTCCAGGAAGTTAAGTATACAAATTCCAAAGAGCTGAGTCACCGTGGAGAGGACCCTGCAGGTGTATCCTTGTGGTCTCCTTGAGAAGACCTGTTCTCCCAGGCATCACCCTTCTGAGGTATCCTCTCTCAGGTTCATTTTTCAAATTCCCAAGACCAAAGACCTACTGAAGAAAGAAATTCCATAGTAAGTGGACTAGGTGTTAGCATCAGTACAAAGTTGCCAAATGGATTACTTAGGATAAGTTCCCAAGCTAAATTGTCCAACCTTGTGTATCTTGTCCTTTCAATCTGCTCACTTGTAATTAATAAGAGTCTACTTTCTAAATTTTTAGTAAGATAAAGTTTTGATCACTCAAAACATAACTAAGCCTGTAATCAACTTTTTTGCTGTATAGTTTGTCTATTTTTTTGTTTTGTTTATTTGTTCAAAGGAACAAGAAACAATTTGCCATATAATTCAAAAGTAATGAAGGAAAATGGAGAATTATGACTATTTTTCTAGAAAATTTATTATTTCAGTGTTTCTGAAGCACTATAAATGATGGGGGAACAAAAGGATTAATCATATGCATACTGTCAGCCCCCATCCAAACATTGACAAGAAAAGCCCTGCACTACCTATATCTTCTTCTAGACACACTCATTGGCTACTCTCAGATAATATTGTTTTGTTTTCCATATTGTCCTTGAACTTATAAATATACATTTCCCTGAAACATACTTTATGAGGAAAATGAGGACAGGAAACGACAGAGACAGACTTCGCTGGGTCCTATGCTCTCCCCAAACCACTGAATCTTAGAGTAACATTAGAAATAAATGATTTCTATTACCTATTTCATACACTTGTTTATTCAATAAATTCATATCGAACACCTGCTTTTTGCTCAGCCATGTGCTAAGGTACCAGGCATTCAGAGATAAATAAAGTTCATTTCCAACTCTCTGAAAATCTGAATATTTCCAACAATGGAGGTTCAGTGACTCCTGAAATCACTTATTTGTTTTTTTAGACTCCCTGATAATTATATCTCTATTTTTCTTACTTTAAATCTAAAGTCATTTACCTGCCATTTCAGACAATGCCTCTAGCTTTGCTCTCTGAGCAACACATAATAAGTCTATTTTATTTATAATAAATTTGAAAGGCCCAACATCACATCTATACATTTGAGGTACTCAGTAATGAATTGCCTAATGAGCAAATGAAACTTTAATTGAGTTCTCATCCTCATGTTCCAATCTCTTTTCTAAACAAGTTCATTACTTATTTCTTGTCTAAACAACCCCACTTAGATCAAACATCACTAATGTGACATACTATTCAATCCTCAGAAACATTTTTAATTGATTTCCTCTGACATTTTTAAATTGTTCCTGTTATCATCTTAAAGAAAAAAAAATGAATAGATACACTCCCAAGATGACTTGAAGGCAAAAGAGATTGCTTTGAAGTATACAATAGGTTGGTTTTCATGCACTTTGTCTTGTCACCTCTATTTGCTATATTCCAATTCATCAAGTGTTAACGCTGAAACAAAACTTGTAGTTTGTTAATTCTAATCTCTTCTTTATGGCTGAGAAAAGTGAGATGTAAAATTATATGGTAAAAGTCATTCAATTAGTAAATAGTAGAATCCATGAGTGCTTTTCAACTTAGGAACTCTTATTCATTACCTAGGGGGTATTTGGAAAAGTCTGTCAGGATGCTTACTGGTATTTACTGGGTGAAAATCAGCAATGCTAAAATCAAACCACATCTAAGAAGGATTAATCCAGGTGGAATGAAAATCTCTACTAAGAAACACTGCAAGCTCAGACATAATCACTCCTTCCTGTAGCCTCATTGAAAATCATAATCCTGAGAACTCCAACGAATTGAATCATAAGCCCCAGTTTTTTCAACATGCCCTGTAGCTTCTATGGAACTTCGTAGTTTCTACACAAAATGGGTCATATAATTCCCCAACTCTTAAATTTGGATTTGGTCATGTGACTCATTTGGCTAATGCAATGTGAATAGACTTAACACAAAGCAAATACTTGAATTGTGCTCATGAAATTGGTTGTGACCTCTTTTGCTTTCACAATTGGAAAATCATGCTGAAATTAAGCTAGTTGTCCCAGAGGAAGATGAAAAACAAGTTACTGCCATTGCACTAGACTTAATTAGTTGATACGAACATGTGACACAATGTTTATTATTATATACCACTCAGATATTGTTGTTCCACATTAGATGATTGATTTAAAAAAAACAACAAAACTCTAGATTCATTGTTGATTAATGAGTGTTACATCTTGGTGGTAGCCTCCCAAGATGAATTCAGGTAGGTAAGTGCATGGTCAAATAACTTCAAGAAAGACTGAATAGTTTACATGTTAATATTGTTAAGAACTTTTACTGATAAAACAGCCTCATAATGTTTGTTTAAAAAATGTATTTGGAGATTTCTGAAATGAAAAGCACAAAAAGTTAGCCTGAAATAAGCCTTAAGACACAGAATATTGTTGATAAAAGAAAAATTATTGAGCTATGATAATTGTTGAAAAAAAGGTGAAAGTCAAAGAACTTGTTGAAGTTCACCAAGGAGATTGGAAGTCACTGCTCCATCCTAACAATAACTAAAAAGCTGAACAAACTGTAAAATCAATAACTTTTCTTAGATCTCTAAGAGAAGTGTGGTCACCTGAAAAACCACTGCCCCATAAACTGGAGAGAGACTCACAACTTACGAGAGCAAAAACACATCAGCAAAATTCCAATCAAAATCTACCTAGCAGTACTCGGCCCCCATAAGTCGTGGTTAGGGCACTGGCCACATTCACCCAGGCTGGTGGATTTGAACCCATCCTGGGCCTGCTAAACAACAATGCTAAACAAATAGGCGGGCATTGTGGCACTCTACCAAGGGTGACACAGTTAGACTTGGTTTCAAAAAAAAAGGGGGGGAGGGTCTGGTGCCTATAGCTAAGTAGGTAGGGTGCTGGCCACATACACCCAAGCTGGTGGGTTCAAATCTGACCCTGCCAGCTAAAACAACAATGACAACTGAAACAACAACAAAATAGCCAGCGTTGTGGCAGGCACCTGTAGTCCCAGCTACGTGGGAGGCTGAGGCAAGAGAATGGCTTAAGTCCAGGAGTTGGAGGTTGCTGTGAGGTGTGATGCCACAGCACTCTACCCAGGGTGATAGCTTGAGAATCTGTCTCAAAAAAAAAAAAAAATCAACCTAGAGGTTTTATAGAAATTGACAAGTTGATTATAAAATGTATATCTAAAAATTCTTTGCCTGCCCCAGGCTTACAAAGTTATTCTTTAATGCCTTTTTCTTAAAGTTTTATAATTCTAGATTTTTTTTGTTTGCTTTTTTAACCCACTTCAAATTATTTTTGTCTATGAAATGAAGTATGGCTCAAAGTTCAATGTTTTGATACATCTATTCAGTTACTGTACCACTACCTTTTAAAGAATATCCTTCCTTGATAATCTTGTCAAAAATCAATTAAATGTATATGTGTGGATTCATTTCTAGATTTTCCATTGTGTACTATTGATCTATTTGTCTATTTTTCCACAAATAACACATTATTTTGATTACAGTAAATTCATAGTTAGTATTAAAATCAGTAATGTGAGTCCTACAATGTTGTCTTTTGGAAGAGTATTTTGGCTATTTTAGGTTTTTTGCATTTCCACATACATCTTTTTTTTTTTGAGACAGAGTCTCACTATGTCACCTTTGGTAGAATTCTGTGGAGTCACAGCTCACAGCAACCTCAAACTCTGGGCTTAAGTGATGCTCTTGCCTCAGCCTCTGAAGTAGGTGGGACTACAAATGCCCACCATAACACCCAGGTATTTTGTTGTTGTAGTTGTCATTGTCGTTTAGGAGGTCCAGGCTGGGTTCAAACCTGCCAGCCCCTGTGTATGTGGCCAGTTCCCTAAGCACTGAGCTATGAGTGCCAAACCATGAAGTGGATAAAAGATGCAAACAAAAAATCTAGAATGATAAAACTTTAAGATAAAAATCATTAAGGAATACCTTTGTAATCCTGGGGCAGGTAAATAATTTCTGGTACCCAAAATATGGTAAGCATATAACAACCAAAATTAGACTTCAAGAAAATAAGTTTTTTGTTCATCAGAAGATACTATAAAGGAAATGAAATGGCAAGATAACTCGGTAAAAATATTACAATACATATATTTAGCCAAAGGACATTTGGCTGAAAGACTTTTGTCTAAAATATAAATAATTCCCACAACACAATAAAAAATACAAACATACATAAAAAATGTTAATATGCACCAAAAGGAAGATATAGAAATGGCTAAAAAGCACTTAAAATAATTCTCAATATCACAACCTGTTAGGGGAATGCAAGTTAAAACAAGAGTGAGTTACCACTGCAGAGTCCTCAAGGATAAAAAGATGAATAATCCCAAGGTGCCAGCTATTAATATACATAACATTGGAACTTTGATATATATATTACATGTAGGAATGTACAATTGTTTGACCACTATTAAAACTGATTTCACGTTCACTATTAAGAATTGTTTCTTGTGAAGATAAACCTACATTACTGTTGTGGAAACTATAAGGGGGGTTAGCCTGGGTCCACTTGCTTATCACACAAAGATCCAATTATTGAGCCATGAAGATTGTCAAGGAAGAAAGGAATTTTTTGTTTGTTTGTTTGTTTTTTGAGAGAGAGTCTCACTTTGTCGCTCTGGGTAGAGTGTCGTGGCAGAATAGTTCACAGCAATCTCAAACTCTTGGCCTTATGCAATCGTCTTGCCTCCTTTTTTTCATTTTTAGTAGAGATGGGGTCTCTTGCTGAGGCTGGTTTCGAATTCCTGATCTCAGGCAATCCACCTGCCTTGGCTTCCCAGAGTGCTAGGATTACAGGCATGCGCCACTGCACCCAGCCTTCATATATATTTTTTGTATTTATCTCATAATTTTTTCATCTATTCACTGAATGAGGGGCTTTTTCTATTTTGAAATTAAGAATTATGCTGCAAGATACATCTCTACATACATCTGTGATAATATACCTAGAATATAATTAAACAGATGGAATTCATTCACTATTTTTTCATCTTATATTTATCAAGCACTTATTAATATTATTTTCAAGGTACCGTTCTAAGCATTGGTGCAGAAGTGAACAAAATGTTGCCTTGTTTTAGTTGAGAAGCCAGCCCTGGTGGTAGAAATAAATTTAGAGGTCTTTATTGTATAGCTGTTATTTTAAACCATGAGATTAGATGTTACCACCTGCAGGGTAAGTGCAGACAGAGAAGATATCTGCGTATTGATTTCTGGGCCCCACTTACTTTAAATTGGAGCAAAGGGAAGTAGGAAGAAACCTCCAGTGAAATAATAGGTCTGAGAAAATGGTATTCTGGTACACTACCAGAGAACATATTTTGTGGACAAAATTGTCAAAGTCAAATATAGCAAGCAATGATGTCTGAATTTGACATTGTTGAGGTGATTGATTAGATTGACAAGAGTGATCACTGTGGAGTTTGGGGTTAAAAGCTTTATTTGAAGGATTCAAGAGAGAAATAGGGAAGACAAACTGGTAATTAATAACAGGTAGTGCAGACAATTCTTTCAAGGAATATTGCCAGAAGGGGAGTGAATAAAATGGCAATAGATAAATGTGTGGGATCAAGGGAGTGTAACATTAACAACATACTTTGTTTACTGATGACAATGATCAAATTGAGAAGAAAAAAGTGACAATTCAAAAGAAAGAGGAGCAGATGTCTGTATTAACATCCTTGATTAGATGCTAAGGGATGAGAGCCAGTCCACAAGTAAGGAGGTTGGTTTAATAATACTCCCCCTGATATTGTACAATGAACACACTGCACTGTCATTCAGAATGGTCCTATGTTGACTGGTTCACAAACAGATCACACATAGTACCAGAAGGTAAGGTAGAGTATGTATGTACCAACTGTAGATGTTTGTGGAAGTTCTCTCATGATCACTTTAATTTTCTCAGTTAAAGAGAGGCAAATATCACAAGCTAAAAGAAAAGATCAAGCAGAAAGTATTACCAATTTGAGGTGTAGGAAGAAGGTATGAAACATAGTATAGTTTTCAAGGACAGCAGAAAATGAATGGACTAGGGTAATATAATGGGACTGCGAGGAACATTGAGAACACCCTTGAAGTTCATATTTGTGAATTTAAATGAGCTCAGTCATCATGATTGTGGATTATTCTCCATCCATATTCAGCTACATAGATTAAAGTGAAGAGAAGATGGAGAGTTAAATTTAAATAGAATTACGGATTTGTCAGGCAAAAATGAGAAAGAAAAAGGCAAGCGAAGTAAAGCTATCTACAAAGGATAGAGTATCATGATTTTCCATAGAATTTAAACTGCTTAAAGAGGCAAGTGAAGATAGGAGATGTTTGGGAGACAGGAAAAATGACAATTAAAATAATGGATGTAGATAAATAATTATTGAAATTAATTTTTCCAGGTATAATCAATTATCAGAATCAAGGTTCTAGAAGAAACTAGCCAGAAAAATGGTACATGGTAGTTGAAGAGTAGTGGGATGTTTGAAATTAAGATGGAAACAGCACAATTTTGGATAACGGAAAGGTTGAGGGTATAAGGGTTGTGAAGTATGTGGTTAAGGTAGATTGAAGGACCAGCCTATTGGATGAAAGGGTATCAAGCAATTGAGATCAAAGAGTTCTACAACAGTTGCTCCACACTGGGTTACACATTAGAATCACCCGAGGAAATTAAAACAGAAAAGCAATGCCCAAGTCCCACCTAAAGAGATTGTGAATGAATTGGTATAGTGCTTTTAAAAAGGTTTTCCAGATAATTACAGTGCAAGAACAGAAATAGGAATAACTACAAACTACTACTCATTACAAAATTTTACAAAATATTCTCTACTTGTTGCCCCCCCAAAAAAAAAATTGACAAAAGAAGCAGCTGCAGTATTCCAATCTCTAGTTTCTTGTTCACATGTTTTTCCTCTGTGTGTTAAAACTCCCTCCGCCTTGCCCATAAACGGAAATGTAATCGCATTTAGGACCCACTTGGATAATCCAGGATAAGATCCTTAAGTTAATTTCATCCCTTGCCATATAAGTTAATCGCTTCTGCCATAGAGAGTGATAATCACAGGTTCTAGGGATTAAGACACGTTTGTGTCTTTAGTGAGGGGCACCATTTAGTTTACTACAAAATCATGAACTCACATTTCCTCCCCTATATTTAGGATTCAAGAGATTCATTATTTGCTAATAAGGTGTGAACACTGTCATTTGTTGGTCATTTATACTTTCTACATATAAATTACCTGTCATGCCCTCTGCCCCTTATTCTCCTGAGGTCTTGGTCTTTCTTATTGATTGGTAAATTGCATAAAATGATTCTATTAATGCATTGTAATATTTGGCAAATATGTTACAAAATGCTTCAGCAAATCTGTAATGCATCTGTTTGGGGTATGTTAGTGGGGTGGGGCTCTTTGCCATGGAAGATTCACATGTTTACAAACTCACGTATATTGGCCTTTTTTTTTTTTTTTTTTTTACTTTGTAGAATTTATTTTATTTGATAAAAAGAATGGAATTACTTTGTACAAATTGTTTTGAACCTCTTTTTTGATTTGGTATAATATGAGCATTTCTACAGCTTATGTATAACTTTTACCTTTTTCTTTTATGACTTCTGAGTTTTTTGTTTTCTGTTTATTATAAGCTGGGTAAACTGATTCTGAAGCACAATAAGTCCATCATTATGATAAATGCTTCATTAAGATTCAATCACTGAACCCTTTTAGGGACGTATTAGTATTTTCATTTTACTGATTAAACTGACATTTACAGCCATTTAATAGCTTGCCCAAGATCAAGCAGATAGTGCATAGTAGAACCCAGCGATGGGTCTGTTTATAGGCTATTCTATTCCATAGAATATTTTTCTTTGAAATATTTCACCTCTTAAAATACAAGTCTTCAAATAATTGGATTATATTTAAAAGTTCTCTGCCATTTACAAGAAAGAAAAAGAATTCAAAACATTTGCTCCAATGGTAAAGGAAACAGTAAGGTATCATTTGACTGAAATATTAACATAAGTTGACCTTATGTGTAGAGATAGAAGTGGGGTTTGGGGATGAGGCTTGAGGGAGGTATAGAGCAGCACAATGGTGAGCACATAAGAAGCTGGACATAAGATTCATCAGACTAATTGCTCTTTCTAATTAAGCTCAATTATAGCCACACAAATATTCTATTAGTCATGTTCTCATTTAGATGAAAAAATAAAACAGCAAAAATCATTTTTTATATGGAAAATATAAAATTAAAAAAAAAATCACCTGCACAAACATTTAAGCGGAGACATTTAAATGAAGGAAATTATTGTCTTTCAGATGATGTGTTTGAATTAAAATGACTTTTCTGGTATGATCCTGTAAGCACACTGTGATGCCTCAAGTAATAGGCAAATAAATAAAATACACAATTCATGATAAAAGATAATGGTCATTTTAATACTTGATTTTAGTTAGATTTTGGTTAGGAAGGGGATATGATTTTCAAGTTTGCTTTTGAGTGTGATAACTTAAATAATGAAAATGGATTTTACAATGGATATTTTAAGGTCAGCATCAGTGTCCACAGTCATCCAGTACAATATAGGCAACACAGTATGCAGGCCATCTGGGCTTATTGCCATTATCCTGCAAGCTAGCTAGGCGTGAGTGATCCTCTGAAGCCTAATTCCAGTGAACCCTGGTTTTCCTGTTTCAAAAGAACTCCATTTGCCAATATTTTGGAGCAGGTGCACAGCCATTCTGGAGTTTCCTGCTGAGGTTTATGCAAATAGCTGGCTTAACTGAACTGTGGGCTCAGCTTTCCTACTGCCAGAGCACTGAGATTCAGGCATGATTTGGCTTATATTTTCCTCACAACTCAATTCAGTCTTCTTTTACAGTTTTTCTTCACCTCTTCTATCCAAACATACCCTGTTATTATCTTGTACAGTGTCTCTCAATTGAAAGAAATGAGAGTATGATCACAGTTAATGGTAGATGATAAATTGAAAGAATTTATAAACCAATGCCTGATGAGTCACATTTGTGCAAAATAATTTTTGATCCAGGAAGCATTTGGCCGATTTTGGATAGTCACTTGACCTCCCTACGTTTCTCTGCCTACCTTTCAGATCTTGTGTAAGAACAAAACAAGGTATCATTAAAAAGGCATTGAGATACATAAGCACCTTGCTAATGGGAGATGTTAGGTGAGAGAGAATATGAGAGAGATTATTATAGGGAGAAGTTGTAGGAAGGGAATGATGAAACAGTCTCTACCTTTGAGTTTCCTTTTTTATATATATATATTAAATCAGTTTCCCATTCTTAACTCAGATAATGTGTTTGAATGGTAACACACTCGGAATAATAAATGAGGGCAGATCATGAAGACAGAAGAATAGACATAGGATAGACTACATAAGGTCTTTTTGGTCTCAATATAGCAGACACTATTGGTCGTCTACCCCAAATCTTTTCTTTATTGCTGATAAAAGTTCTGATTTGTTCATAGTAGGTGGCTTCCCCACTTCCCTCTCTGGTCTCTAGGGTTTAGGTATGATCAGTTCAAGTAATCATGGTCGCTTCTTGATTGGTCTTCTGTGAATGGGCATGCAAGCCAACTCTAGCCCATGAGATAGATATAAGGTGATGTCTCCAGGGCAATTTCTCAAATGCTTTTCTTCTTTGATGAAAAAATACACTCATGAGGAGAAACTCTCTTCCTTTTGAACGATGTTTTGTTAACTTCACCCATCTTGTAAATTAAAAAAACAAAACAAAACAGTTTAATTGCAGAGGAGCTAACACAGAAGAAGAATTTGTTAAGCTGCTGAATTAACTTAACCTGGAAACACTCCATATCCATTCATTCTATTTCGTGATATAACATTTCTTTCCTAATTGTTTAATCATTTTGTTATATGAGCCTAGGCAAAACACCATGATCTTCACCTTTGTGAGAGATCATTGCAGAAAGAGGAGTTGCTACAAGCTCACATTATTTACTTTGCCTCCAAATGGGAATAATTCCAAATTTAAATTATAAAATTAATCATCCCAATTCTTTGCTCTCTGTTTTCCTCAAAATAAAAACCCTTAGTAGGCACTAAGCAATCATCAGGCCCCTTCTTATCCATCAGTTTCATTGTTTGAATATCCTTTCACAACCTACACTATTGCCATAAAGAAATTCATTCAGTTACTGTATATTTCATAATCTCTTTGCTCTTGGATGTTTTTATTGCATGGAACACTTTTACCCTGCTTTTTGGATGAATAATAATTATTCTACCTTCCTATATTAGCTAGAACACTGCCTTCAGGAATCCTTCTCAGATTACATAAACCAGATTACTTGCCCTCATAATATGCCGTTAACACACTCTTACTTTCATTGTGATAGTAAAACCTACTTTGTTGAAATTTCTGATTCTCTGTTTCCCTCACCAGGCTCTATGCTCCTTTCCAGGAGCAACAATGTTGGGCATACAGAACATTGTATCTTCTTCACTTTCTGGAGCTCACTAACTAGTCAACAAAAGTATTTGAAGAATTAATAAATAAAATCTCTACAAATATAACATTCTGCTCTAGAAAGGAGAAACACTGATGTGTAATGAGCATACCATCCCCTTTAAGAAAAGGAATGTTCGTGCATTGTAGAAATAGGAAAAAAAAATCTGAAAAGAACACAGAATTGATAAGGAACTGTTAGAACAAATAGTGTATGAAAACAATTGGCAATTATAACAACAGCCCACAAAATCAAGAGCAGTTTTATACTAGAGATAAGCAACAAGAAAACATAATTTTATTTATTAATTTATTTTTTGTAGAGACAGAATCTCACTTTCTCTCCCTCGGTAGAGTGCTGTGGCATCACACAGCTAACAGCAACCTCCACCTCCTGGGTTTAGGCGATTCTGTTGCCTCAGTCTCCCGAGTAGCTGGGACTACAGGTGCCTGCCACAACGCCTGGCTATTTTTCTGTTTTGCAGTTCGGCAGAGGCCGGGTTTGAACCCGCCACCTTCGTATATGGGACCAGCACCCTGCTCGATGAGCCACAGGCGCCACCCGAGAAAACACAAATTTAAAATGATACTTACAATAACAATAAATAGTAAAGTATCTAGGAATTAAATAAAAATATAAAACACCTCTGTGATGCAAATTTTATAACCATAATAAAGGATATATAAAATGATTTAAATAATGGAAGTATTTCACATTCTTAGATGGGATGACTTATATTATAATGATCATAATATCTATAAATTGATCTATAAATTCAAGGAAATCCCTTTCAAATGTTTAGTTAGAGTTTTTTTGATGAATATAATCAATTTAAAACAAAATTCATATGAAAAATACCTTCATCTCAATTTTAAAAATTAAGACTAATGTAGAAAAATATGTATTACCCAATATCAATACATATTTTAAAACACCAGTAATAAAAGAACCTCCATGTGATCCACCAAAGGGGAAAACATACCAACAGAAAAGAATTGACCATTCAGAAGCAGACTAATATGAGGGGTGTGTGTGTGTGTCTGTGTGTGTGTGTGTTTGTATGTGAATGTAAATGTGGAAGATCACAAGAACACTATAAACCATTGGAGAAAGATAGAATTTTTTCAATAGATGCCATTGGGAAAACTGGCTCACTAAATTGAAATAAATGAAATAGATCTCTGCTTAATACCTAGTATAAGTTGTATATGTTTAAAGATCATAATATCAAAGTTAACTATATATTTAACAGAAAAAAAATCTTTAAAAAACTCATTACCTAGAAGCAGAGAGCATTATCTGAAATACAACCTGAAAAGCATCCACTATAAAGCATAAAGGTAACTTTGTAAGTTTAAAAAGTTAATTCAGAATGAGTGATTTTTAAGCATCCTACATAAAGTTAAAAGATAGTCGAACCCATGCTCAGAAAAGATGCAGTTTAATCAGTGGTTAACTATGGGAATTATTAGTGGAGATAAAAGATAATAAACAAAACAACATGAAAAAGGATTCCAATGGGCCAATGTTGAATATATACAATAAACTAGAGAAATATAATTCACATACCCCTATATGTTTTTTTTTTTTTTTTAGGAGAAAGGGAGAGATAAGAATGCAGCAGCAGGCTTTATCTTGAAAGTAACCTTCCCTATTATTTAGTATAGCAGAGTTTGTGACAAGAAAAAGCCTACATAGTCTCATTCATATTTCTGAAAGAAAAATATTTTTAACATCCAATTTTTCCTCTCACATTAATTTGTCTTCACAGTGTTTATTTTGAAGTATTAATTATTATTACATTATAGTTTTACCTTGAAATGATTTTCAGAAGGACATAGTATCAAAAAGATTGAGAAGTATGGACCAAGAAATCACAGTTAGGAGTGTGAACATTATTTATGACCTCCCCACCCCACAGGTCTGTTTCATCACAATCTAAAATAAAGTGTTTGAACTGAAGTAGTGGTGTCGTCACTTAACCTCTTCCCTCAAGCCTGACCAAAATTAATCATAATGATCAAGGATAGGCATAGGCATGTAGATTTTAAAAATACCCCCAGATAATCTTGATGAATAATAGGGTATGGGTACTTTAGACACGATTATCTCAACACCCCCAACGCCTAGGGAAAACAACATACAATACTTCATGATGCTATGAAATAGGTTGATCTGTCTTTCATGTTGTCAGTGTGTTGTATAGCAATTTGTGGGTGATGGGAGGAATCCTCAAAAATCTTTGAGTAAAACTAAAGCTTATTGTAGATTCTAGGCATGCTGCTTAAAGATTTATTTGATGGACAGTTTTAAAAATCACCAAAATGCCTAAGGCACTCTAAGGCACTTTAAACTGAATTTACTGCTACTTCCCCCCACTTCTTTTACTTGGTCTAAATGTGTGTGTGGTGAGAGACAGATTTACTGTGAACCTTTATTCCTATTTCCAGTAAATGTGAGTAAGCACTGTATAGGCTTTCTAATGTTACAGCTTTCACTATTTATTTCAATTACATTGTAATAATGTACATAATTACATTGTAACAATGTACATGATTACAGAATCTTACCTTGCCCATTGTGTATATATATATATATATTTTTAAATAAAATGCAATTTTTTTATTTCAAATAATCAAATTATTTTAACTAAGAAGGAAATTCTTTTCCAAAACCTAGATAATTTATAAAGTCATTCAACATTTACTTTATTCCATTGTTTGTTTGTTTTTTGTGTGTGTGTATATATTTTTTGAAACAAATTAAGCTGTATCTTTTTTTTATATTTAGAAAACAGTTGCAAAGCGTTCCCAGACAATATTTGGTTATTATTCGAGTTTCACAGGTAATGTAAATTAACTTGGATGGTGGTGTTTACCTGGGATAACAGAAGACTTCATGCTGTCTCTGTTAGTGAGTTTTCTGGGCCCAACGAAGTAAATCACATTCTTGCTTTTTTTTTTTTTTTTTTTGAGACAGAGCCTCAAGCTGTCACCCTGGGTAGAGGGCTGGGGCATCACAGCTCACAGAAACCTCCAACTCCTGGGCCCAAGCGATTCTCCTGCCTCTGCCTCCCAAGTAGCTGGGACTACAGCACCGGCCACAATGCCCGGCTATTTTTTATTTCAGCTGTCATTGTTGTTTGGCGGTCCTGGGCTGGATTTGAATCCGCCAACTCAGGCGTATGTGGCTGGTGCCTTAGCCGCTTGAGCCACAGGCGCCGAGCCACATTGTTACTTCTTATTCCGATTCTTCTCCAGAGCAAAAAGCCGAAAACAGTGTTTAAGGAACTTTTAACATTAATTTGGCATAAGGGGATAGTAGAAGAAAAGAGACGTAAAGACTTTAGAACACTGCAAATTAACTTTGCTCCTAGTATGGCAACAGTTTGTGAAAAGGCCACAATTATTTTACAGTACATATGATACATTTGTCCACTGTTTCATTCGTGAGACAGAGTACTTATAAACTGAACACAGGCAAACACCAGAGAGAATTGGACATATTAGGGAGGTTGTTTTGTTTAGGAGGATTGGTTTTATTCAGGCTATTGCAATAGGGAGGACATCCCAGTCTTGAAGATTAGAGCATCACTGCCCAAGCAAGATAGTTTTGCCTTGGAATATTGAAGGGAGGAGAAGACAAGGAGAGGTGATGGTTAGTCTTGTTTTTGTAATCTGAGAGGTCTCTAGCAGTCAGCTCAACAGGAAATGTTTCTTTATGTATCTAGCTAGTTTCAGAGTTCTAATCTCACTTGAGCATTCATGTGACAAGGAACGGGGAGTTTTAAGGCATGTGTCTGGGTTTGTTAGCAGGTTCAGGAAAAAGGGCCAAAGTCAGTGTTTGGCCTTGCAACAAGTAAACAAGGGACTTACCTGAGAGTCTTTTGGAAGTCTTAGAAAGTGGACAGTGAGTCTTACAATATGGAGAAGAGGGATGGCTGTTCTTGGAACACAAATAAATGGAGGGATTTCTTTCTTTTTTGTTATTTCAATAGATTTAGGGGATATGTATGTATTGTACAGTGGTGAAGTCTGGGCTTTTAAAAAATGGATATATTGTTTCTAAAGGAATAGCCTTCTTTGGGATACTTTTACCAAACATTGTTATTTTCTAATTATAAGAAATCCCCATGGAGACAGAATTGTTAGAGAAAAATAATATACCTAAGGGAAATTTGTTATTTATAACACTTTGTATTTTGTTAAGAATGGTGATTCTTAAGGAAATTTCTTTTCTTTTTTTTTCCCTTCACTCTACCACCCAGGCTCGATGCAGTGGAGTGAGTGTAGCTCATTGTAGCCTCGAATTCAAGGGTCAATGATTTCTTGGATCAATGATCCTCCCACCTTGGCCTCTTGAGTAGCTGAGACTACAGGCATGTAACACCATACCTGACTAATTTTTAAACTTTTTTTTTTTGTAGAGACAGGTCTAGATATGTTGCCCAGGTTTTTCTCAAACTCCTGGCCTCAAGTGATCCTTACATGTCTGCTTCCAAAATGCTGGGGCGATAGGTATGAAGCAGTGCTCCTGGTCTCAGGGAAGTTTCTTAAAGAAGAAGAATGATTGCAAAAATGAAAGATAAGAGAAGCTGAGCAAAAGTTAAAACAGATACATGTAACAAAAAAGACAAATTTGGGGAGAAAAGAAATATCAAGGAAGGATATTTATTACCAAAGTAGTATGTTAAATGTGACTTCCTGTGGGCTCAGAGTTTTGGCAAAGACTTAAAAGTTAAGAGAACAACAAAAGAGGAGTCAAGTAGTTTAACATGCTAAAGTACAAAGGTATACCATACTCAGATATTGTGAAATAATCATAAGATATTTAAAAAATGGGCCTGCCAATACAAAGCACCCATTGCCAGGTCATATAAGGGAAGACAAAAAAACTATTTTTGAATAAAGACTAAAGGCATGAAAGTTTCAGCCTATGGCTTCCGAGTAGAGAGAGACAAGAACACAAGAGTGTTCACAGTCATCTTAGTGTCCACCAATAATGGGGCCAAAAGGTACACAAGCATCAGGGAACAGTTATGGATGCTTTAGGAGTAAACAAAACTGAGATGTCTTGAAATGGATTCTGCTTGAGAATATCAACAGCACCCTTGGTGGCCACAACCAATACATTTTAAGCCAGAATCTTGAATTTGAATAGATACAGGGTTCCTCCGTTCAGAGCTGGATAGGAGACCCCCCCATTTCCCAGGCCTGGGAAATTTCAGGTAATCTGTAGGCCCTCTTCTGAAGGGAATGCCCTACCATTTTGGAGGGGTGGCATTCATTCATAGTTAATATACTCATTAATATCAAAATGGTATCTCCCATCTACCAAGTCCTGGCCAAATATAATTCTCAAGACCTTATACCCCTAGACAAAAGCCCAATGGAGACTTGCCACTTGGGACTTTCCCTCTGCCAGAAGCTTTGGTGCTTTTTATTACTTCTTCATTCCTTTCTGTCTAATAAATCCTATCTTACTATGGATCTGTGGTCCATGGGTTCATTCTTTGAATCCCCAAGACCAAGGACCTACTGCAGAAAGAATTCTGGTAACATATTGAAACGCAGGCTTAAGGAGTCAGTGAAGAAAAGTATCATGCATAACCATAACTATCATAACAGACCCTCAGTGGAGGATTTTCCCAGAACCAACAAATGTGTTCCAATGAGAGACAGAATGAGCATTTGAAGTCTAGGAACATTCAAAGGGTACCATTCACAGATTATAATGATTCATTTTCCATTTTCAGTAATGGAAGATTACCTTGCATGGGATCAACCTTACATATCAGTAAATACACATAAAATCTGGAAAATGAATATTTAAAGAATATAAGCACGTCACATAAAATTGACTCTTGCTTTATTATTATGGTAAAATACATATTAACATTTAAACCATTTTATATGGTTCAAATGTATACAATTCAGTGGAATTTAGAAAATTCATATTATTGTAGCCATTGTCACTAGTTCAGGAACATTTTCATCACCCCCAAAGGAAACCTCATATGCATTAAATAGTGATTTTCCATTTTTTTTTTTAACTTCCCCAGCTCCTGGCTACTACTCATCTACTTTCTGTTTTTAAGAATTGGATTATTTGATTATTCTGGATATTGCACATAAATGGATACATACAATACATGTCCTTTTATTTCTAGCTTCTTTCACTCAGCACAGTGTTTTCATGGTTCATCCCTGTTGTAACAAGTATCAGTAGTTTATTCCTTTTTATAGTTGAGTGATATTCCATTGTATGAATGTACCACATTCTGCTTATCCATTCATCAGTTGTTGAGCTTTGGGTGTTTTCCACCTTTAGGCTGTTATGAGTAGTGCAGTTGTATAAATTGTTAAACAAATATTGGTTTGAACATCTGTTTTAAATTCTTTGGGTATACATAATTGCTTGGTTATATGATAATTTCTTATAGCTTTTTAAGGAACCCACAAACTGCTTCTCTAAGAGTGGCATGATTTTACATTCCCACTAGTCATTTGTGAAAATGCCAATTTCTCTAGCTCCTTAGCAACATTTGTTATTTTCTGTATTTTTCATTGTAGTCATCCTAGTGCATATGAAGTTCTATCTCATTGTGGTTTAGATTCATTTGCATTTTCCTAATGATTAGTGATTCTGAGCATCTTCCCATTTGCTTTTTAGTCATTTGCAGTAACATATTGTCTCTGAAATATATATATATGTGTGTGCCTGTGTGTGTGTGTACACATATATAATATATATATATATTTCTGTATATGGGATACATATAATATGTTCTATATATGGAATACATATATAAATATATGTATAAAGTATCATATATTCTGAATTCATATGAGATATATGATTTGCAAACATTTTCTCTTATCCTGTGGTTTGTCTTGTCACTCACTTTATAGTGTGATTTGATGCAAAAAAAGTTTAATTTTAATGAAGTTCAGAATACCCATTTTTTT
>CAUYRH010051013.1:0-53998 GCA_963574655.1 Perodicticus potto | reverse complement strand
GAGGAACGAGAGGCTTCTCGTCCTCAGAAATTCACGTGGAGGGCAGGGGCACAGAAATATGAACATGCAATCAAAGGTGTCGCAGCTGCTAACAGAGGACCGTACAGTCGTGTGAAGATCCAGAAGACAGAAACTGAGAGGTGTCTTCGCAGAGGAGGAAAGAGTGATGTTGGTTCTTTAGCAGAATGTGTAGGGGTCTGCAGATCAGCCAAGGGGAACCGGCGGTGCAGATGGGGGTGAGGAGAAAGCTTGGAGGTGGAGAGAATAATGGCCTATATGCGTATAATCATCTCTGCTCTCTGAGAGCTCCAGAACTCCAGCCTGGCTCCATTCTCCGCGGAGTAACGGGTTAGTTCGGGCCGAGCGTCCCTGACAAGTTGGTGTCTGCACACGCCGAGATGGCGACAGCTAAGCCGCCCTGCGCTCCCGTGAGCCCTCGCGTCGGAGCTCCCGTGAGCCCCCGCGTCGGAGCTCACGCGGCTCTGATTTCTGCAATAATTTTTAACTTCAGGAGCTTTTTCTTTTTCTCTGTCCATTTTTCTTAACCTTCTATTGTTTTCATGGATATATTATCCTCTAAAATTTATGCAAGCATACTACTTAGAGAAATTTTTTAGTTGCTACTTTTGTTCTTTGCTGTTTGCTGGATTTCCTTATTTTATCTGAGGTTAATTTTTCTATTTATTTCCTTCTCTTTTATGCCACAGGGTTCCCACAAAGACTTTTTGGTTGCCTTATCATATTAATAAATAGAGAAATGTAGACTATAGTATAGAAACAGTGATCACCCCGCAGCAATCTCTCTACGGAGAACTGGTAGGGAGCGGGGCTATTATGCTTTGCCGTTTCTAAATGGCAGAGTACAGAGAGTTTAGAGGTGGGTCATCAGCTCCCAGACCAGCTTTTCTAATGTCCCTCAAACAGCTTCTTCAGTTTCTTTAAAGAAAAGCCCTTTGGTGGTTGTGGTGTTGGCAGTGACAGCAAGTAGCAGTTAGATATTTTGATCCAGCATTTTGTTCCTGGAGATCAACTGGGTTGTACTCAGAATTTAATTTCTTTGTTGCCATTCCCACAGTTTTTCTTAGTAGTACCTGCCATGTCTGAGTCCTAATCCTTTTCAGAGTTCTTCAGGAAAGGCAGACTCCCCCCAGGGGACCTCCCGTCCCCCCTCGGTTTCTCCACATGAACTCGTAGCTGTACTATTTAGTGGTCAGCTTCCTTGTCCACTAATCCTTCATGACGAGTTTGTCTTCCAAAACTCTGTTAGAATCGGATCTCTTGCCTGTGAATATTTATCCCCACCATTTTATTATTGTTGTGGGATTTTCTCTTTTTTATCTTCTACTACGATTTTAGTAGCTTTCATGGAGTGAAATGGTGGCAGAAGAGATACACAGACATACTCGATCCACTCTCTAGAATCAGAAGTTACAGATAAGCTTCTAAAGATAAATTTTCACCTCCAGTTTAACACTGTCTTTACAGAAAGCTTTGCTATGTATAAAATACCTTGTCATGCAACATTTTATTTAATCTTCACCCAACTCCATGAGATACACATAATTATCTCTGATTTACAAATAACAAAAATCAGATACCATAATTTTGACTCCCTCAAGGTTAAAACACTAGTTAGAGCTCAACGCTAAGTATTGTAACCCCGTGATCAATGTGCCATCACCAACAACATCACTATATTATATTTAGAGGTCATGGCTTTAGAGATGTGCTTCAGTCGCTAACACTGTTTAGGATGAATGATGATATCATAAAAAGAGCCCTTGGCTGGAAGAGGCAGGAGGCTTAAAATATAGTCTTATTTCTCCTAATTAACCATGCCTCTGTGGGTTTTTATTTCTTCACATGTAAAGTAACAGAGTCAAATTCAATGACATTTTCAAAGTTTTTTCAATTCTCGTGGTTTATGGTTCCACAAACCTAGAGACTATGTCCCCATATTATATTATTGAAACTTAATAAAGCACATTGTAGAAGTAAGTTCTGAGGCTGTTGCTCTGGATTTGAGCAGGTAGTGCCCTGCCCTTCGTGGGATGAGGTTCAAGAATTTTCCCAAGGCACCAAATTAAGTTTAATGATATTTAATAGTTAGGACTCTTGCCTAATTGGGACAGTCATACTCACTTAATTGAGATGCTCTGAAACCTAGAGTCTAGGTAATTGTGTGTTAGGTACATCTACAGAACTCAGGGTACCTGAAGACCAGTGGTGTTTTGGAATTCCTCAAATAATTCTGTTCACACAGGTTTAGCAGAGCATGTAAGTGTGAGCAAACTCCTCATCAGAAAAATGATCTTTTCTAGGTAAAAGAATCAGTTTTCTCAGGAAGAAGAATATCTTCAGTTCTCTAATAAAAATCAATTAGGAAATGGCACTTGGGCTTCCCAGAGGCTATTCATTGACAGCCTGGTCTAGTCTGTTGGGCACTCAAAAAAGCATGCACATTTGTATGGTATCTGCATTAGGGAATCATATAACCTACATTAAAAGAAAAATTCATATAGAGGAAGGGGGCAGGTGCTGAATCTCAGGCTTAAGAAAAAGGAGGACTTCAAACATGTGTGCACACATGCACAGATCCTCATTAGCCAAATCAAAGGAAAGCACAGGGTCATAGATTCGTCTTTGTGATCTCCATAACCTCAACAGAAGGTGCTGAATTTAATAGCCGGCTATTTTTACCCATCACTCTTCTTTCTTTTTAGATTGAATGAGCTCTCTGTTTCTTTGGTTTCTTAAACAGTTGCTATATTGAGAATTAAACTCATTGTATTATGAAAATCTTGACTTTTTTTTAATATAGTTCATACTATATTCTCTACTTAACCTATATTACAATATTTTCTTTCCTTATAAGTAGCATATAGGAAAATTTTACAATAAAAACTTGATTATTTTAAGATATAAAAGAAAACATTTAAATTCTTATTATGTAAAAAAAAATAGTCCTATCAGTTGTGAATTGATTCACTTTGGGGAAGATTTTTGGCTTTGTCTAATGCATTTATGTCATATAATAGTGAACACATCCTAAAAGAACCATAATATTTCCTGCATGGTTGATCACGCCACACATAACAATTTGTTCTTAATCCAAATAATCCCAAACCATATGTTCCCTTTAATCACTGCAGTTGCCAACAGCAGACTTATCTTGATTAAGTTATTTTTTTTCCAGAGGGGTGGAGCTTTCTAGATCATTTAACAAAGTTCATTTTACAAAGTTAAAGGTGTAAGTTTAATTATTGCTTTTCAACAATATACGTACCATTTGGGCTCAGTAACACCACTGAGAATTTTTTCACAAAAGTAAGAATGCTCCACACCTTTGCTTTAACCCCTGTTGAACCAGGCACTCACCTACACTATTATTAGCAAAAGTATTTTACAGCTGACTGCGAAAGCAGAGAATTCCTTTTCTCTACTTACCTCACTGAAGCCCTTAGGCTGGGGCAAGAGACCAGTGGCAGTTAAGCAAACTATAATAATATGATGAAGTTGAGGAGATTTCAGCACCCCCAAAGACAGACTGGATGGTGCTTTAGCAAGGACAAGCAATTTTTTTAAATAACTCTTTCCCTTCTCTTTGGTTCTACCTTACTCCTGTCTGCCCTGTACTGAGCAGCAAATTGGCAGTTTTCATTTCAGTGGAACTCTATTTTAGATGCAATAAAATATTCACTAGCTTTAAAATATTGCTGAATTTGATTTTTAATGTTAAATTATTTTTTTCTTATTTAAAAGTCCTTAGTTTGTGAGACAATAAATATGTTTCATATTACTTTCAAGCACTTTAAGTACCATTGGAACATTGGCTCAATGTAGGAAGCAGAGCCATTGTGCCATTTTCCTGTTTAGTACTTTGTTCCCTGTATGTACCAAATAAATAACAATTGTTATCGATTGGATAACTGCTAAGAATGTATTTCATAAAATAACACATACAATATTTTGCCAGTAGTCTAGCCCATCTGATGATGATGATTACATATGCCAGCAATAATGTAATATTTGTTAGATTATTTATTCTTCTAAATAAGGGCATCTCATTGACCCTTCAAATTCCTAAGGATCTCTAGGTACTTTGAAATTCAGATGTATTGGATCGATTTATAAGGTCAAAGTTGTGCTACCACTTCACAGGCATAAAAATCTGCTCAGCTATAAACTCAGGTTACACACCTTCCATGCATACCTCCGGCAGAAAAATTTTTAATTTAATTCTGGACTTTCAAAGAACTTGGATAGAAGCAAAAAATATTGTTGGAAGCAATAATGAGGAAAACAAAGTGAAGTGAGGGTTGGAAGGCTGGTCAGGGTTGCAGAGTGACTTGGCTGCTAATTAGTCTTTCTTTACATGTTAGTTTTCTGATCTGAATAGTGGAGGCACAGGACTCAATCTCTCTGATCTTATAATGTGATGCCAAAGCTTCCTACAACTCACATAGTTTCTATAAAACCACTCTAAAGCTCGGGTGATCTTTTGAACCCAACAGCTGGTGGTGTAACAAAGGTTGTTTTGTAATTTATGAAATGTCTAAATATATTTTATAAATGCAGAAGTCTAGCAAACTTAAGCAAGGCTACAAAAGTATTTTGCCTTTAAAAACCTGGCAAGAATCTAAAAATTAAATCACATTTAGTTATATGTTTAAATAATTTCCTGTTTTGAAAAAAAAGTTTTTTAGTTGAGTAAATGTCAGTAAATCTCCAAATTTACTCTCTGCTATGGACTGAATTTTATCCTCCCTACCTCAAATTCATATGTTGAAGCCCTAACCCCTAATAGGACTCTATTTGCAGATAGAGTCTAAACTAGGCAATGAAGGTTAAATGAGGTCATGTGGGTGGGGCCCTAACCTCATGGAACTGTTGACTTTGTATGAAGAGGGAGAAAGAGAGATAGCTCCGTGCACGTGCACAGAGGAAAGAACATTTGAGGACACGATGACAAGGAGACTATCTACAAACCAAGAACATAGGACTTACTGGAAATCGAATCCTGCCATACCTTAATTTTAGATTTTCTAGTCTTCAGAAATGTAAGAAAATTAACTTCTGTTGTTAACTTAAATCATGCACTCTGTAGTATTTTTTAATGGCAGCCTGAGCTGACTAAGACATTCTCTATACTCATTAAAAGTACCAGAAATGAATAAAACATGATATTGTGGAAGTCCATGGAAGGCCTCAAAATAGCTCTGGTGCTGTGCTGTATGAAATACTGGCTGTCTGAAAATAGTATCACCTAAACTGTGAAAAATTCACTTGATTGGGTTCCAGGAGGGAAGATCTGACTCTGATATATTTCTAATTATCATTAGTCTTCATGGAATTAGTATCCAGGGAATGTTTACCACATGGGTAGTTTTAAACTAAACAATAGCAGCATTTATCTATTTACCAATACTCGAGATGATCTTTGAATATTCATTTTATACAAAATAGATAAGAGAATAAGTGCGCCCTCCAGGGTGGATGAATATGATGAGGCACCTTACGGGGCTGCAGAGTGGTCGCTATAAGCTTTTCTCTACTTAAAGAAATTATTCTGCCCTTTGTCACATTGAATAAGCATAGAGACAAGCAAAAAACATTAAAGAAAATAAGAGATGAATATTACCTGCCTAGTCACTAGAATCAAAAGAATGAAATAGAGCCATCATCCACAAGCACAAAGAAGAGAAATGTTAAGTGACTTTTGCACAGTGTTCAGGCACAGGAAGTAAAGAGAGAGTCAGAATTCTGAAATCAGGTTCCAGATTCCATTGGTCAAGCTCTAGTCCAGGCCATATACGTAATTCCTCTTTCTATATGAGGTAGAACAATTAAACTCGTGAACTCATCGAAGAAAAAGTGCTGCATACCTAACTGCTGAATAACACTACAGTCACCGGATAGGCGCAAGGGGCGTACTTCAAAGGTGGCGGTAGTGATGTTCAGCAGCAAGGTGTGGAACACTCTGTCTAGGATGCGTTCTCGAACCTCACTGTCAGACCCTGTATGATGACAGCTCTGATGCATTCCAGAAAGAGTTCCAAACTTGCTTTGAAGGGTGGACTAGGCGCTGCCATCAGTGCATAGCTTCCCAAGGGGAGCACTTTGAAGGTGATATTCAGTACTACAGTAATGAGGTGTGTAGCACTTTTTCTAGAATGAGTTTAAAAAATTGTCCCACCTCATATAAGTAGAATATGACTGGGCCTGAAAATGCATGTCACGGATTCCACAGAATATCAAAATGTTCTATGATCTCTTGCAATTGGTGGACATTACATGATGGAAGACAACCTAAAATAGTGGATATTTTTTAAAAAACAATAAAGCCATTTTAAACTACCAGCTGTTATACAGTAATTTTTCTTTCTTTATGAATTTAGTAGGATGTGGATAACTGAAGTGATCCCCATGTGTGTTCAAGAGAAATAAACTTGCTTATTTTCCTTGGTTAGTGCTCATTTTATTATCTCTTCCAGGGGTGTATTCTATTTTTTTTTTTTTTCCAGGGGTGTATTCTTGAAAGGAAAATAATAACTTGGTTTTGTGACCTTTGTTGGAATCACTTGTAAACACTTTTCTGTAATGGAAAAGAATTAACTGTCAAATAAACTAAAACCCAGTTATTTTTCTTGACTTAAAATATTTGTCTAAAAATAGAATTTCAATTAACTTTTACCTATCAAAGGTGCTATATTTTATTTGTAGCACAAAATCTTTTTGGGAAAAGACAACAACAAAAATCAATCTCCAATTTATAAGATTATTAAAGTTGTTGCACTTTATATGTCCTTGAAATTATGTAATACAGATTTTACTTGAACTTGCCTTTCATTTAAAAAAACTCTTTGTCATACAAGCCAACTTCACCACAGGTAATTACTTTTAATTATAGTTTTTCATGTGGTTTCTATTATTGAGGATTTTATTCTCCAGTAAACTGGTAATAAATTATAATTTTCAACAATCCACAACTTGACAATTTAAAACTTTGCTATAGCATTTATCAAGAATCCCATTCACTACTGACAAGCAGCGCCAAACTCTTCAATAGATCTCGTCAGTACATTTTGGTCAGCCATGATGCATGCTTAAGTAACTTGTCCCACCTAATACTATAGCCCTAGTGTTTATAGAAAAATATACAAGCAGCAGGATCATAACAAGGGCTTAGCACCGAGTCAGCTCGCTCTTGAGATGGCGTTAGATAATACTAAGACTAGGAATGCTCATTTGGCCTTAGTTTTGTCTTTCTTTCTGGGAGTACTGTTTTAAGAAAAATAAAAAATAAGCAAAAAATAAGAGCAGATAAAAATACCTAGCATAGGCTCGGCATCTGTAGCTCAGCAATTAGGCACTGGCCACATACACGAGGGCTGGTGGGTTTGAACTCAGCCTGGGCCTGCTAAACAAACAAGCAACAACAAAAATAGCCAGGCATTGTGGCGGGCACCTGTAGTCCCAGCTACTCAGGAGGCTGAGGCAAGAGAATCGCTTGAGCCCAAGACTTTGAGGTTGCTGTGAGCTGTGATGGTATAGCACTCTGCAGAGGGTGACAAAGGGAGACTCTGTCTCAAAATGTATATATATATATAGTGTAGAATTTTAGGAATCTTGAAAAAAACATTTTAATAATGATAAAATTCAGAAAGTTTGTGTAAGTTATCTAAAAGCAGCCAATTTATGACAGAATTTTGTCTACAACCCTTGACTCCTAATCCCTTGCCTTTTATTCCTTCCACCTCTCAATGTGAAACAGGGATTTATAAATTTATAAATTTTTAAAAAATTAAACAACTGGAGAGCAGACATTATAAGCCGCCATACTAGTAAGTAATAATTGCTATTTGGAATAGTTCCTACATGTGTTTGCTAAATCTCTACTATCACACTTTATGTGTATGATGCATTTCCGCTTCCTTAATCCTCAGTGGAAATGAAGTCCCTGTTAAAGAAGATGAAGAGTGTCTAGTCACCATCTTTAAATAAAAAATTTCATGGAGTTGATGATATTATATCAAACTTTTTCCTTCTACAATGAATAATCTCACTTCCCGAATCTCTCCTCATCTCTTACAATTTCAAAATCCCTGTTTCACATTGAGAGGCGGAAGGAATAAAAGACAAGGGATCAGGAGTCAAGGGTTATAGTCAAAATTCTGTCATAAATTGTTTGTGTACTTTTAGATAACTTACACAAACTTTCTGAACTTTATCATTATTAAAACAGTTCGGGCAGAATTATCTCTAATTGTTATTCTGTCTCTAAAATCAGACTTAGGATTCTTCTGTGAAATGTATCCAGTTCGTCTACATCAATCAGGTAATCTACGACTGGACACAGCATGCTGGTGCTAAGGATGGAAGTGGTGTCATCATCCTGACATGCTTTACTACTATGTAGGAATATTATTCTCACAATAGTATTTTTAAAATATTGAACTTCTTTGATGAAATAATCATTTTATTATCCATGGTTGGTAACTGCAAGATTTTTTTGTTGCTAATCAGGTTCGTCCCTAATTAGTTTTGAAATATTTGGCTTTATTTTCCACGGTATCAGCTAAAGATCACTTGACTGACATTCTTTTGTTTGCTCCTGATTATTTATCCAACATATAATTATATACATATATGATCTGGACAACCACAACTGGCTAATCTTTCCAACTGGTAATACATCATTTATTTCCTTAATTATCATTCTCACAAATTACCAGAGAAAATATTTAGCATTGTCAGGACTGGTGCTGTCTTCGGGATGTACCACCAGTGTTGGCACTGATCTTCTAATAAATCATCTGTCTCTGCTTAATGACCACAAGTTGTGTGATCCACCCTAGGATCTATGCTCTCAACTGACTTATTTTTCATTCCCCAATTTATTTGATTCTATTTTAGAAATCTATGTTGTAATATATATTCTATTAACCTATTTTCCTTGAGAGACAGAAAACAGCCCAACCTGAGAAGATGACACTTGGGAACCTATTTAGATAATACATAACAAAAGAAAACTTTAAATGGAAAGCAACAAATGCACAAAAAATTATAGTCAACTGAACTATATCAATTGCTACATGTGTAAAATAGGTTAAAATTATAATATAAAACAAAGATTGTAATAATGAATAATAACACAAGACCCAACTATATGCTACCAGTAAGAAGCACATTTTAAATATAAACACATGAATATTCTGAAAGGGAAAAGACAGAAAAAAAAATACACCATCCTGAACATGAATCAAAAGAAAGCAATTATGATTATATTTACAACACAGAAAGTAATCTTCAAACAAGAACCATGATTCATGATAAAGAGAAATATCTTAAAATGACTTAAAAGTTGAACTCAGCAAAAAAGAGATAATTTTGACGGTGATGCATTTGATAATAGAACCTCAAAGTACATGAAACAAAATTGACAAAACTAAAGGGAGAAATAGAGAAATTCAAAGTCAAAAGCCCACTCTCAGCAACTAATAAAATAAGTAGATTTTTGAAAGTCAGTATTATTATATTAGATTAGATTAGATTTGAACAGAACTATCAACAACTGATCTAATAGACTTTTACAGATTGCTACATTCAACAGATGCAGAATATACATTCTTTTCATGTACACATGGAATATTAACCAAAAAGGAAATATTAAAAATTCTCAGAAAATTTCAAAGTATTGTAATCACAGAATAGGAAATTTTAACCTGAACAATAAAAAAAATACCACATAGTAAACCTTGGGGCTAAAACAGTACTTAAAGGGAAATGCATAGTTTTAAATGATTAAGTTAGAAAACAATAAGTTCTAAAATCAATCATCTACCTTTCTACCTTAAAAATCTAGAAAAAAGGAAGGAAATCAAGCTGTAAGTGAAAGAAAGGAAATAACAAAGAGCATAAAGCAAATAAGTTTTAATTAAAAAATCAATGAATTCAGAAGTTGGTTCTTTAAAAGAGACCAATATACAAATATCAATTCTAGGTCTATGTTATATCAAAGAACAATAGGAAATTAAAATACAATAGCACACTACATATCATACAGAGGGATATATTTAGCAAAATATGTGGAAGACCTTTACATTGAAAACTACAAAATACTGTTGAGAAAATTAAATACTGAAACAAATGGAGATATATACCATATACATGATTTAGAAGACTCAATATTGTTTATTTCTCAGCTGTTCCCAAATTTACATAGAGGTTCAGTGCAATTTTAATCACATACCCCCCAGAATTATTGTTGAAACTATGACTTACATGTAAATGTAAAGGGCCTAGAATAGCTAAAACAATCTTGTAAAAGAAGAATGAAGTTGAAGAACTTATCCTATGTGAGTTCAAAACTGTAGTAATCAAGAGAGTGTGGTTGTCACAAGATAACATAAGCAGTCCAGGAATAGTCCCATCCATTTATGATCAAAATGATTTTTTTAATAAAAGATGCTAGATAAACTGGATATCATACTAGTTTATGGATAAAAGTGAGACATACCTCACTTTTTATAGTATTATACACAAAATTTAACCAGAGAAGAATTACTGACCTAATGTGAAAGCTAAACCTATAAAATAAATAACCAGAGATTATTTTTGTGAATTTATGGAAGGCAGATATGTGTAGAAATAATGCAAAAAGTACTGATAGTTAAGGGAAAAATTATAAACAGAACTTATCAAAATTTAAAAGGCACTAATAAAAGAATAAAAAGTCAAGCCACAGACTATAATAAAATATTCATATACACATACTTGCTAAATAACTCAAATGCAGAATATGTTTTAAACTTCTGAAAATTGATAATGTAAATGCCTAAAACAAATGGGCAAAAGTTTTGGACAGACACTTCATAAAAGAATATGTGAATGGCCAGTAAACACATGAAAAATACAGTAAATACGTAAGGGAAATGCAAATTAAAATCACAAAGAGGTACAATTGTATACCCATTGGAATGGGTAAAATTAAAACCACCAAAACAATGGAATTGACCACACATTGCTGATAGGAAGTAAAAACGTACAACCATTTTTGAAAACTGGCAATTTCTCCTAAAGTTAAACGTACACACTATCTGTGCCCTGGGAATCCTACACCTAAGTATTTACCCGCTAAAATGAAAAAATGTCCACACAAAATTGTGTACCGAAATATCCATAGCAACTTAACTCAAAATCATAAAACGTTGGAATCAATCCAAATGTATTTCAGCAGAAACATAGATAAGTGAACTGTGGTGTGTTCAAACCATGAAATACTACTGAGCAATGCAATGGAACAAACTACAAATGTATGCAATCACATGAATGAATCTAAATAATATTATATTTGTATTATGTAACACATAAAGTTCAATGAATCTATGGGTGGAAAATCAGAATAATGGTTGATCCTGCATGAAGAGAGATTGACTGAGAATGAGGATGAGAAAACTTTGCAGGACAGTGTTTTGCGTCTTGCATGGAATATTAATAATATGAGCATACACATTTGTCAGAATTCATTCATTGATATATTCAAGATCTGTGATTTTTACTTTATGGAATTATACCTCAATAAAATAAAGTAAAAAAAAAGAAGCCCTCAAACCCCTAATGTACGGTATAAACATATTTATATAATTATACTTGTCTGTGTGCACATAAAGGAACTAATTTACTTGATCATATTGGAATCTACTCTTCCGAATTAGATTTGAATGGATTTTTCTCAATGTCTTATAAATAACATCATTCACCCGGGACAGAAACCCAATGCCTTATTTGCCAACTATCTTAACATGTCACATGTAGTTGGATTCATAAGCCCATATAGAGACCTTCCTGAAGAGGATGGAGGGCTTAGAAATGTGGGGCAAGTCCCCAAATCCTACATTGGGAGCCTGGATGCTGTGGGATTATGGGAGGCAGACAGTAGAGGGTTGTATGTCTCCATATTGATCTGAAAAATAATCTGAGTTCTAAGTCCTGGCATATTAAAACCATACAAGATCTCGTGCCCTCTAATTGAATAGGTGGAAAACTTGACACCCAAAGAGGTGAAATATTTGCTCAAGAATACCCAGCTACTTAGTAGTAATCAGATGCTGAAATTCCGGTATCCTTATTCCCAGCACCATGTGAAGTCAGTATTGCCGGCTGCCTCTAACAGCTGTAAATACTCACCATTTTCTAAGCAACAGTGAATGGACAGTTCATTGGGGCATTCAGTCTAAACATTGACTTTCGAGTCTTCTCAACCCCTTTAAGGCTTTCTTTGATATATATTCAAAACAGATTTAGACCAGAAAAGGAAGAATGAGTAACTAACTATGCTTGCCTGAGCCCATAATCGTCTAGGGCTGGCTCATGACTGAGAAGGAATTTTATTGCCAGGTAATTGTATTTCAGTTTCTTACAGCTACTTCTCCATAGAGGTTTAAGATTCGAGACGGGAGGGCAATGAATGCAATGCATCACTGAATCGAACCAGTTTGTATCTGTTCCATAAGCAGAACACAAACATTCATTTGCCTTTAGTTTAAATGGAAGACTCTGGACTTTCTCTTTTTCTTGAAATTTAAGAATCATTTATATTTTCAAGAATCAAGAAAAATTTTGTACCTTAATTATAACCTCATTATGTGCATTATATTATATATTATAATTTTTTAAATCCTACAAATCTTATTTGTATCCCAGATTTCCCTTAAAGACTGGGTTTACAGCCAGTAGTGTGTTTATATTTTAGCACAATCTGATTTTCCTCATAGTAGTGAAGGCCATGGGAGGGGTGGTTGTGTGTGTGAAAGCAGTAGACAGCTGTTCAGAGGACTTCTCTTATCTTTACACTCATGCCCTGTCCTATCCCTCAGCTATTCTGGACTGTTATTGAAAGAAATGTTTGTGTTTAGAAATGCAGTTCCCAGATCCTCTTTGCTGCTTCTCCTGAAAGCAGGTGTTGTGAAGAAGCCACGGGAACAGGTGGCACCTTGGCAGGGAGTGGCGAGGAGAGAATGATGATTAAGAAGCATAGGCCAGGTAGCATTCAACGAAGCTGCTGAAAACGCAACCGGGGAAGTCTAGGGGAAGAGAAAACCATGAATTCAAGTATTTAAAATGTTTCTGGAAGGCACTATTTTGGGAAAATGTCCAAGATATATTAATTGGGCAACAGCTAGTTAGCTTTTTTGGAAAATGAATTAAAGTTGAGTGAGTTCCATTATACTTTATAATAAATAAACTTGTCTTTAAGGATGCTAATATTTGCCTTTCATTCTAATTGTTATTTTTTTAATAAAAATGAATGCATTCACGTTTTCCTTTTTTTCCTTTCCTCACCATGCCAAGATTTCTGATATACCACAAAATTTGGTTTCAAATGTCTGTTTTAATTGCATATAAGCCACCTTAAGTGGTCTGGTGCCAACCTGTTAAGAGCCTTTATTGACTTCATTTAATGTTAACCTAAATTTCTACATGCAGGACTGGATGACATGGGGTTCTTCAGGGGGAAGTCATTTGATTGATTTCATAGTGCTGCTGTGACAGTGAGGAAGCACTTTGGGGCATTTTCAGAGGCAGCATGGAGGCTAGGAGCCAGAACAAAGTGTCACTGGCATAAATCCTCAGTGAAAATTTATTAATATCAACGGCTACATGTGCTGATGGTAGCTTTTTGCTCGAAGTTAGAATTAAGATGAATTATATTATTGATGTAGTAGGATTTTTTCTTTGTTGTTAAGGCAAAAGACAGCCCCTCCCCCCATATAACCTACACATCTTGCTAGTCACCAGAAATGGTATCACAATGCTTACACATTCCTTTAATATATGACTAGTCCACTCTAGTTTGGGGACCATGACTTGACCTACAGAAAAGTTTTGGATAAGGGCCAATATCAGATTGTGGTGGGTCATTTGACCTCTACTAGTGTGGCCAGTTTTAAGGTGCCAATAGTCAGTTCATAATCATATCCAACAACAAAAGTAGTACCTTTCAGGGAGGGTCCCTAAGAGCTTATGGTGAAAATGGGCACAGAGGACCCTCAAGACTAGAAGATGTTTATAGAAGGCAAGACTCTTTTAGGCCACTAATAAAAAAAAAAAAGCACTCTTCTTCCGTTTTGCATAGCTTTTCAAAAGTTAGTGTTTTCAAGATTTTATCTGGAGTTCCATTACCATAGATATTCTTGAGTGCTTATTTCGAGCATTTGGGTTTACTTCCCATGGTGTCCTCTGCCCCCAAACAGCTGTTCTTGAAAAGAAAGAACAAAATTTGATATTTTGATTTTCAGCCTGGATATGAAGAAAATTTAACTCATCTTTTAAAATAAGAGCACAAAATATTCTCAATAGAGAAAATGAAATAATTTTGCTCTGGTTTGTGTGACAGAAAAAATCAATATTGTTGTATTTTTACTGTCTTTACAGATAAGCTATAAACTGCTTTGTGAGTATAGTTAGTTGCTACCTCCCCAGTTAAAAATATGATCTGAGGTACAAAATCAGGTCTTCTGATGTCAAATTAATTGTGTCAAAGGGAAACATCCCCCCCCCAAAAAAAAACTGCTCTAAAGTAGTGGTTTTCAAATTCCGAAGTGGGAAACATTAGTGAGCCACTATTACTGTTGTTCATGGTCACTCAGGATTCAGGTTCTAAGATAACCCCATCTAAGGTACTTGAATTTTAAATAAATATATCAGAGTACAAGACGCTGACATCTCTTTACAGGATTGCCTTCAAAAATATTGCAACCTGCCTTCTAATTCTAATTCTAATTCTAATTCTAATTCTAATTCTAATTCTAATTCTAATTCTAATTCTAATTCTAATTCTAAGTGCAGTCTCCCAGAGAACATCTCTATAGCTTTTCTGTGTTGGGTGTCTGGTTTTGTTTACCAAAGTCATCGTCCTCTGCCCAGAAGTATTTGAGAGCTACTGATCTGAAGAATAAGCTGGTGCTAAATGTATTAAAATCTAGCTCTCTACTTTCTACTTTTGCCTTAATCTAAGCTAATGACTGTCTTCAAGCATCCTAGCCAATTTCTTCTGTTTCCTCACTTGAGTTCAAAAAAAAAAGGGGGGGGGGGCTACTGAGTGTTTTATTTTTAAAGCTTGTTCTAACAATTACTACCTTTTCATTAAACAAATACTGACCTTAACTGAGTTTCCACATATTCTTTTGTTGAGTATTTCAACATAACAGGAAAAATTTCCACAAAGGTTTTTTTCCAGAAACTTGATAGGACATCTTTGGATCCATCTTTTAAGCCATAGATTAAAATATTAAATACCACTTGAACATGCACATAGCCATAAATAACTCAGCTCAGTATATCTCATGAGCTTGGCAATGAAACTCTGGCAGTCTCTGAAAGATGGCCTTATTTGTGCTCAGTAATAATCTTTGCTTTCATTTGACTACTCCTAAAACACTGAAAAAGATGTATCTTTGGAACATAACTTTATGATTTTCAAAGACAAGAATTTGTAAAGAACATATTCTTTAAAATTTTCCTTAAACTATGTTTTTTATCTCATTGACAAATTGACATAAAGTATAATTGGATATATTGTATATCAGTGAGTCTGATAATTTTGTATTAATCTTTTGTTTTCCTGAGAAATATTGAAGTATAAAGAAATGACAACAGGAATCGAAACCTGGAAAGGGTTTTGTGTGCCTCATAATATGCAGAACTAAAATTAGATGGCTTGGGTCTCAAAAAGATGCGATGGATTATTTGTCAAATTTGCTATAAACAGAGAACGGGATGATCAGTTTTGAAACTACTTATTATTCAGCATTCACACAGCTGTGTCATTTCCTGTTGGCTACAGAGTGAGGGCTAAGTCCACACAGCAGCAGTAAATCATATTAGCGGTCAGCATTAATGAGGAAAAACAAGACCGAATACTTCAACCCAGACCACAGCATTCTTAACCACACAGCTTATACAACTTAGACAATGTCCTTGACTGGTCAAACAGGAGTGATTGTAAGAGAAAATTTTTAAAAGATTCTCTTCCAAGAAAACAAATTCTTTCCAAATAAGTTAAATCCATTCAATTTTATGAAACTTCTTTATTCAATTCCTCTTTCTCAAAAAAACAAAAATTGCCTCCTACTTCATTGATGTTATATAAGGTTAGCTGCGTGGTCACTCTCTTGAGGTCCCCTCCACAAAGAGACAACTGTGAAATTGCCACCTTTCAGTACAGAGCAGTTCACAAGTTCATACTCTTACCCTTAAACTTACATTGAATTTCATGTTTTGAAACTATTTAATATCCATGGTCTTATTAAATTCTCAAAGCCAAGACCCATGACTCATGCCTCTATTTTCTAACAGGACATCCTTGAAGGTATCCTGCCTGGTTTCTTGTTCTGTCAGTTATCTCCCTGCTCCGTGGATGGTGCCTAGGAGACCAGAGACCTGGGTTTTCTCCTCGTTGCACTTATTCCTTTAAATATTTCCACTCAAGTCTGAAGAGAGGCAGGCAACCATGAATAAACAATTATGCCTTACAATATTGCACTGTCAGCCCAGGTCCATACATACGCTACACAACTTGGAAAGGGAGGTGTCTGTGATGTGTTTCCAAAGAAGAATGCTGGGAAGTACAGGGCATATGATTTTCTAAACAGACCTATTGTGCAACTTCAAGGAGTCAGATGTTATCAACCTCACATAAGGATGAGACTAAGGAAAAGAATTCAGTGTTTGTCCAAGGTCACCATTGCGTTAGTGTAGCCTGGACTAAAAGCTCCCTGATTTGTAGTATAGTGCTTCTAGAAAGGACAGAGCTATTGTTTATCAGTCTTGTACCATCCCTAGATAGGGACTCTCTCTCTAGCCCTCTCTTCAGGCCTAGAATCAGCCCTTTTTGTGTCAAAAAGATGAAATGTCTATGGAGAGGGGAACCCCACCTAATACACAAAGGGTTAAGCACAAAGGAAATAATTTCTAAGCTCAAACCTTTTGGGGCAATATGCTTTATTAACTAAATCATATAGAAATATTTGCTATTTGTCTTTTGTTCTCTTGATCTTAGGGGTAAATGAGAGAAAGAAAAAAGTAATAGGAAGACAAAGAAAGACGAACAAGAAGAATAACAAAAGAAAGGACATTAAGTAATATGCAATCCCCCATGTGAGGCTTCCCATTTTCACAATGAATGTGTTTCTCAGAAGAAAACTTTTCATTTCAGGCTAAAAATCTAGTCTTTTCCAGAGCTTTAGTTATACTTGGATTCCATATTCTCCTTGAAGACCAGCAGTTTCATCGTGGTTTCACAGCGAATGAGTGACAAATGCAGAAGTAGAACTGGAGCCATCATTCATTCATTCATTCACAAGATCACATTGCTACCTGACTCCAAGCCCTCTGTGACTGACTTTGCACTTTTCTGAGAATGAAATCCAAAGTTTGCGGCTAATTATACAGTCCCTGCCTGCTTCCTTCTGCTCTCCCACCTATGTTCTCCCTCTTTCCATGGCTATGGTCATTCTGGCCTTCCTTCTGTTTCTCAAACCTGCCAAGCTCTTTGCCCCTACATAGCCTTTCCACTGTCCTTCCCCTTCCTGGACAGTCCTTCTGCTGGGCTTCCTCATGGCTGATTAGTTCTTATTATGAAAGACTCAACCTCCTTTTAGAGAGGCCCTGCCAGGCCACTGCTAATACCCAACCTCCCAGGCTTTAGCAGGCTGTGCTGTTTTCTCTTCATGGAGCGCAGCACATTGATTCTCTTTTATGTATTTACTTCCTTATTCATCGTCTTATCTCCTTTTCTGGAATGTATGCTCTGTGAGAGCAGCAGGCAGGTCTGGTTTGTTTATTGCTCTATCTTAGATTCCTAGTACAATGCCTGGATTAGAGCAGGTGCTTAACAAATACTTGTTAGATGAATCAAAAAATATATAAAATCAACCATACACAGAGCTCTGAGATTCAAAAAAGCAACAGAAAATTTTTACCCTACAGGCACTTCAGACTTGGCAACTTCAGGTGGTTGGTTTTTCTATTCTATTATACATCCATTAAATGTCACTCAGCAACCAGCAGATTCCTGGAGATCCAGGTCACCTTATTTCCAAAAATAGTCATCACTATGATTCCAGATTATTTCCTGGTGAAGTGATTATCCTTCTGACTTAGCCTGGGAAAGACCCTTTTTGCCCCTTTTGTCCAGCCATAATCATTGCTAGTATCCTTGTCTGCTCTCAAAAGTATTCCAGCTTAGATAAACTATAGTTACCTTCTTCACTGATTAGCCAATTTACAAACACCCATAAATATTGCTAGTTAGAGTGGTTTAACTCTGTAAGCTACATCAATATATGTCTCCAGAAATATGGTGGACGGTCAAGTCACATCTCTGGGGAAGAGTAACTTCATAAGTTAAAAACATGACAAAAGACAGCATAGACACAGTTCCAAATAGTGAATCCCCTAATGAAACCAGCATTTCCCAAGATATGTTCACTAGTTCTGAGAAGTGCCAATAAGATTTACATGCAAAATACAACATAGGTCAAGGGCTCTTTATTATGCCAGAAACTATTATGTAAAAGTTACTTTTATTTCCTCAGAGTTACTGGCATGACTCCTATTGTAAAAATAATTAAATTGGGGCTCAAAGAGGTTAAAAAATTCATCCAAGGTCACGTAACTCGGAAATGTGAAGTTTGGGATACCAAATATACCTCTTTCTGATCTCCTCCCCCAACTACTATGCCCACTCCTTCGTAAACAAGTAATCAGACAAGTAAATAATTTGATAAAAGTTTTCTGTGCTTAAGGAGGTTTAGGAAATGCTAGGCTAAATTATGTTAGGGAGGCTACTTTCCTACAGGACGTTTTCGTGCCTGTAACATATCAAAGTCCTTGGTAGATCTTCAAGGGGTGATGTGGGCAGGGACTCCCTCACTAATTGGAACATGGCACTCTTCGTGTGAGTACTAAAGCTCTGAAGAACAAATGCTGCTCTAAGAACCTCAGCAAGGCCAGTTACCGCTTCTCTGGTGGGTCAGCCTTCCACCTGTGTAAACACAGGCCCACACATCATCTGAGGCAGGGTTCTCCTCTGGGGGGCTCGAATTCTCCAAAAAATAGACCATCCATGGATCTCCAGGCATCATTGGTCCACTACTTACCTCAGTGCTTTTAACCATTCTTCATGGTACCTCTTCACTCCTCATACTGAACTTCCTGGTTCCCCCCCACACACACACTTCACCTTCTTCTCATTTACAAACCCAGAAGTCTCCACAAGGGGCCTTGTAAGTTGATTTTGGCCAATATGCCTACTTCCATTTAATAAGCGAAAACTTCTCGCTGTTTGGAGTATGGGAGATTAAGATGAGAAAAAAGACCTCTCATGAAAAAAACAAAAGAACAAATGTGTGAGCTATTTCTAGTCCTCGCTCAGACTCTTGCTGGGGGAAAGAGGAGGAGGGCTGGGGGCTGGATATGGAAGAGGAGTGATGAGAGGGTAGAGGTTTATACATGCATTTTCAGCTAAGGAAAATGCCTGCTGAGTCCAGCTGGGGGTTCTCTGTTCCAGGGTGGTAGAGGCTAAAGATAAATGAATTGAAGGGCAGTGTCAGAATCTCCTCCCCCACTAGTCTCCTTATTGCAAGGGGGTGGGACATGCAACTGGGCTGACATGTGTTTGAGGTCCCTAGCATAATGGGGTTGAGTATCCAATGGCCTTTTTCACCTAGTTACAATAATTTTCCACTTCTCTTTCTTCTCTCGTCCTACAACCTCTACCAGCGGTTCTCAACCTGTGGATCGTGACCCATAGGAACTGTATTAAAGGGCCGCGGCGTTAGGAAGGTTGAGAACCACTGCCGGGTCTACTCACTCCTCAAAACCTTTCTGTCTCTTTCTAAACGACTGGAACTGACAGGTTCCGGAAGCCAGTCTATTACTATGACCCCAGCACGCCAGTTCTTGCATCTGGATAAGCTAGCTTAGCTATTGTTCCATGGCCTGTACACCTGATGCAAACCTTTTTTATTTTTCTTTTTAATACAAGCACTTAACTCTTCCCCAACCAAGATTTACTTCCTATGTTTTACAACTATGTTTTCACTTGGATGGAAATGGGTTTTTTGTTTTCAAAAATGTTCATGCAGCGTCTGCAAGCCTGAAACAGTTTTAAAAGACTTGTGGTTTAAATGATGCATAGGCGTCATTTTGCCACCTCCTCCTGAACTAGTGCAGAGCCATCCCTCAGCCAAGCATCTGCAGGGTCTTTCTGTTGTCCCAGAGCGCGGGTCTGAAATAGATCCCGCACGGGCACCCTAGAGGGCGCACTGCTTACATTTTCCGCAAGCAACCAGACTGCACTCGCTCCCAGGCTCCATAAAAGGGGAGGAGGCAGATCAGTTTACTTCTCTCATTGAGAAAGAAGAGGATTGGAAGGCCGGGCGTATAAAGCCGCGCAGAGAGCGTGAAACAAAGCAGTCGGAAAGGAATTGGACTTGGGAGGCGCAGTGTGGAGTCAGGCATAAAACTTGTTGGAGGGGAATAACGAGCCTGTTCCTCGCGCTCTCTCCTCTGCCTCTGCGTTCACGGGGTTCCCACCAGCCTTGCTATCTATTTTTATACCTGCTTTTTATAGAGAGAGAAATATATATATATTTTTCTTCTTAAGAGAAAATTCCTGTTCCAAGAGAAAATAAGGCAACATCAATGAAGGAGAGAAGAGCCAGCCAGAAATTATCCAGTAAATCTATCATGGATCCTAATCAGAATGTGAAATGCAAGATAGTAGTGGTGGGGGACAGTCAGTGTGGCAAAACCGCGCTGCTGCACGTCTTCGCCAAGGACTGCTTCCCCGAGGTGAGTGCGGCCGGCCCGTGGGATCCCCCACCTTGACGTGGACTTCTCTCTGCTTCTCTCCCTTCACCCTGATTTTCCTCTTGCCAGGCGTCTTTCTCACCGCTTCCACTTTGCCGGGGTTAGACTGTTTGGAAAGGGAAAGTGCCCTGGGCGCGTGAGGGGCTGGGTCGCGCCTGCACGTCGGGCGGGTAGCGCCTGAAACTTGCTGGTCCCGGTGTGCAGAACCGGGCTTGGGAGATTTGGGTCAGCCGGTCTCCGAGCCGGCTGGGGCGAGTGTGGGGGCGGGGGTCAGACCGGGGTTTCCAAAAAGGTCCAGGTTAGCGTGTGGTCTAAATACGTGCGGGTTTTCTTTTTTAATTGGGGAGTGGGGTGGCGGTTCTGTGAGGGTGTTCAGTGAGGGTCGTGCATTTTAATATAACCTCTTCGCCCTCTTTCCTTCCTCTTCTGTCCATTTTGTTTGTCCAGAATTACGTTCCTACAGTGTTTGAGAATTACACGGCCAGTTTTGAAATCGACACACAAAGAATAGAGTTGAGCCTGTGGGACACTTCGGGTAAGAGCGGTCTGACCGCGTGGCGCTTGGGGGGGGATTCCGGCCGCTGGGGGGTGCGCGGCGGGCTCGGGAATCAGCGCGCCACTAGACCCCTGCACCCCTCTATTAACTTCGCCCCCTGCGGGGGATTCCCACGCTTTCTGCTGGGTGAAAATGTTACCCTTGTGAGTGGGGGTGGGGGACGACAGTGGGAACGGGAAGATGGCAATGGGGGGAGGAGGGCGCTGTGCGCCCGCAGGGTGACCCCGCGGTTGGAGCCTCTTGTGGCTAGGTAGCTGAGCGAGGTCTGTTCCCCGGGCCGTGCCGGAATCGCCTCTGGGCGACCAAGGTGGCCCGATGTTGGGGCAGGGGAGGTGCATGCGCCTCCGCGGAACCACCCGGCTGGCGGCGAGCGCGCCTCTGGGATCCAACCTTCTTGTTTGGCGGGGAGGTGGGGAGGCGGGAGAAAATCCCCAAAGATACGCGGTTACATGTGGATTCCTCGCTCTGGGGAGAGTAACTGGGCTCAGACAGCCGCGGCGCCCGTGACGCCTGCTGCCAGGAATGCGCTGGCGGCGCGGGCAGCGTAGGGGCCGGGCAACCTCTGGGCCTCCTCTGTGGGCTGCCGGCTGCCCGCGGCGCCTCGGTGCCCATCCGCTTCCAGCCTTCTCCTCGCCCCCGCAGTGATCGCGGTGTTCCTCCGACCACGCCAATCCCTTCTGACCCCTATTACATCCCTCTCCGCCTGCCTGCATGGCTGCGGGCAGCGCTATTCGCCTTTGACCTTCCCGTCTACTCGAATTATTGGCGCTGCAAGAGTCTGCGGTTCAAGGGCGGGTTATTGCCTTTCCATGAGCCCACCCACTACCTGGCACTCTGTAGTTAGGGGAACTAGGTATCCTGCGGGTGAGAAGGCATCCAGCCCCCAGCCGAGTTAGGGGGGTTAGGCTGGGTCAAAGACAGTGGGGGCGGGGCCACCATCTAAGATCTCCGGCTGGGACCCAAGCACCCGCCGCCCTGGCCTGCGGCAGAGTGCTATTTCCAGGAAGGGTGTAGCCTCTGGAGGAGCAGGAACCACCAGGAAGGCGGGTAAAGGCCCCCGTGCTCAGGGCTGGGAGTTTAGCAGGGAGCAAGGCTGCTGGTGGACCGAGCCAAATTCGGGGTGAAACTAGTGAGGAGGAACACACAAGCGCCAACACGCAGGTTTTGCTGTCGGGCGGAGGGCCTCGGAGGTGGAGCCTCGCTCAGCTGGGAGTGGCCTCGAAAAGGTGCTTCTATGAGCTTCTTACTACCCTGGGCTTGAACCTCTGCAGCCCCCAGGGAGGCGGGGGATCTGAGAGCGAGGGGAAGGAACCGGACTGGCAGGGTCGCCGGAGGCAGTCCTTGCACAAAGACAAGCGCGCAGTCTCACGCGAGCGCCTCTGTCGGTCGGTGTCAGATGTTCCTACTGCGGCAGTGAGAAGGGCAGATTTTGTTTCCCACCGGAGAGTCAGGCCTTCCCCCGGCCGTCCCCAGGGCAGCAGAATCAGGACCTCGCCCTGGCGGTGTTTTGTGTTGGGCATTGTAGGCGCTGTCTGGAAACTGTAGAGAAAGTGGTAGTAGTCAGAATTCAAATGGTTCCTTTTTTCAGTAGTTCCTTTCATCAGAATTGTCGCACAACCTAGGTACTTAATGGGCTCTAATTCTCAGCAATATCACGGTAGGTATTTGTTATGGCTAATGGACAGCACAGCTGCTGGGTACCAATAACAAACACCAATACTTCCTTTCCGCCCTGCCCCCTCCTAGTTTGGACCTGATGCATGATGAAAATTATTTGGGCATGGGGTGGGGCAAGGATTTTGATTCACTTGTTAATACAGAGCTGTGTTTAGATCTTAGCTCCTGGTTACCACGGTTTGCTGTGTGCAAATCCCTTACCTCCCTGGGTCTCATTTTCATCATCTGTAAAAGAGGACACTGAGCTAGATAATGTGCAGGACCTCTCCCAGCTGTGGACTTCTTGGCTTTAGTACACCGGGCAGGCAGGTCTTTTTGTTTGCCAGGACGTTGGTTGGCTTCAGCTGTTAGTCCTAGGGGATCTGGCATCCCATGCTGGGGGTTTCACAGCCTAGTAGCAAGCCAGGCTCTGAGCAGAGCCAGGCTTCCCGGTGGATTTAGGAATGAGACTCATTTGGCTGGGGGGGGGAGGCGGTGGAGAATGGATGGGCTTATAGGAATGTTGGGCTATACAGTCACTGCCTCAAGCTTCAAGAGTCACAGGACCACCAAGGGAGATTTTAGATTAGGCTAAATTGACTTTTTTAGGAAAGAAAAGGCATATTGTTTCCCAGGGTTTCCTTTGTTTTCTAAAGCTTAGAAAATAAAACAAACAAAATGTGGGCACTGTATGGTTGCAGGCTGTCCTTCCAATGCGCAGATAAATAGCACTTCACGTATTTTCATGTATTTCATGAAAACTCTACAGTTCAGTATCTGCACACGGTATCACCCAATAAAATCCCATGAATGAACAAATGAGTAATGATAAGCATAGTTTCCAAGGAGATAAGGTTCCCTGACATTTATTAACACTGAATTACCTGTGCACGAAGAATGGCAATTTATAAACATTTTCATCGAGTTAAAGACAATCATCCGAAATGAAGTTTGTAGTGAAATAATCACTTATATTTTTATGTAATGAAGCAAAAACCCATGCATGCTTAACTAAAATATATATAAAGGTTTAAAAACTGTGATTAGGAAAATTTCATACTGCAAAATTATGCAGCGATGAAATCTTAGTTAGAATTTAGATTTATACAAATGGAAAAAGAGTCATGAGAAAATTATTTAGAATTCCATTATATTGTGAAATGTTAGTTAATAAAACACGGTCACCAAGCACTGCTTAAATTCTAATAGCCTGTTTTCAGCAAAGGTTATTTGTCATGAGTAAAATATAACTAGCAGGAACCATTCCCTCAGCAACTGATTATGTCAAGTATCTTTAACATTTTCCCATTTCATTCCAAGCTTTTCATGGCAAATTTCTGAACGAGATTATTTTTTGATAAATGTTTGACATTTTCTTTGCCCACTAAGACATTTGTTTAGTTCAGGTTGTGAAAATAACTGCATATGCCTTATGCCTCTCTATACATTTATTTATTTTTTTTCCCAAAGCCTATCAATTTAACTCTTGAGAGAAGATCCAAGCCAAGCCTGTGAAGTCCTAAATGTCAGATGATTTTTTTTTCCCTTTAGAACTTTGTGAAAGAGATTTATATTAGGGAAAGTTGGGTGTGCCTAACTTCTCTTACACAGGGAGAGAGATGGCATAAACATTGTCCTTTGAATGGTATTTCCTGGGACCCTCCCAGCAGTGGGGCAGGCATTTAGGAGACAGAAACAGTTCTTCTCTTATATGGCCTCTTTACTTGGATGGCTCCTCATAAGGGGTCTGCTTTTCCCCCCATCAGTCCTATGCTCATTTCTGGACAAAACTCTGCCAATTTGGATGTGGGGAGGAACATTTAATGGTGAAAGTGGGGTATGTGGAATCTCTTTCCACCCTTTAAGGTGCAGTGACTTAACATCTTTCTTTCTCCCTCCTTCTCTTTCTTCCTTTTCCATCCACCATAAGTAGGCCCTCTGTTAGACCTTGAAGATGCAGTCTTAATTAAAATATAGTTCTGTCCCGAAAAAGTATGAAGTTTGGGTGGGGCAAGGAGGAAAAAGAAGCTCTTCCCATCTAGTGTTGTTCTTTGCCAACTCATGATGAACACTATTTTGTCACACTCTTGAATCCAAGTGCCCTGTTAGATCGAGTTGAAATGTATTTTCCTTGTCTTGGATGGCTAGATACTCTGGAAGTAAGAAACAGCTCCCTCACAGCTCCCTCCACCCCATTGCATGCACCAATTAAAGCAACCACAAATGGTACTTTGCCAGTTGACTCTTAGAGCCAAAGTATTCAGCCCCTAAAAGTAAGCAAAACCTTTTTTAAAATGCCATGTGAATTGTCTACAAGAGGGGATTTTTAAAGGCAGTCTTCACATACAGGTGCATAATTTCTTCATTGTACTGAAAAGTATTCCCTTGCCATTATAAAATGAGCATTTTTACGAATAGCTACAGAAAAATGGTCCTTTATCCAGTTCACTCAAGTTTTCTGCAAATCGGTGTGTAATAGTTTCAACATTTTCAAGTGATATGTGAGACCAAAGTAATTCTAATATCTTGTGCTTCAAAATCTGCCACATTTGCCAAGCCTAGAAGCAATTTGTAGCATGGAGCCAAATGCCTCCTAAGAATAGAAACTTAGTCATTTAAGGATCACCAGATCTTACCCTAAGAGATTTGATTGCTGTGTAATTTTAGCACGTGATTTAGGGAGTAATAATCATTCATGCCAGCTTTTAACCAAGGCAATGCATATTTTATTTAAAGCATATTATTACTTTAAAAAAATTTAGTCCAGCTGCTAAAATTCCCCACAATAACTATGCTATTGCTTCAGGAACACTCTTTTGAATCTTGTCATAATACAAGCTTCTTTTAAGCCCTGAATGTTAAAGTTAGCACTTCCTCTGTAAGTTTTTAGCAGTAGAAACATAGAATGTAATATATCATACTTAAGAGGGAGGAAAGAAAAATATTAATTACCTCATGGTCTTCCTTGAAAAACAAACTTCTTTTTTTTTTAGAGACAGAGTCTCACTTTATCGCCCTTGGTAGAGTGCTGTGGCGTCACACAGCTCACAGCAAACTCCAACTCCCGGGCTTAGGTGATTCCCTTGCCTCAGCCTCCTAAGTAGCTGGGACTACAGGCGCCCGCCACAATGCCCAGCTATTTTTTGTTTTTGTAGTTCAGCCGGGGGGCCAGGCTTGAACCTGCCACCCTCCGTATCTGGGGCCGGCGCCCTACTGGCTGAGCCACAGGCACTGCCCAAAGAACACACTTCTTTATAAACAGATATCTATTCAAAGAATTATATTTATAGCTTATATGTCAAGTTTGAAGAATGGTCTTGGTGACAAGCACTCCAATGAAATATTTCTTAATAGGGATGGAAATGGTTCAGCAGCATTGGAGATTAATAAGTACATAATTAATCCAGAAAAGCAGCTTAAAAAGAGATCACTGGTCCCTTTTTTTCCCTTTCTTTTTGTGTGTGTGTGTGATTTAACACATCTACACAAGTCATACAGGAATGATTATAAAACCAGTAAATATTTAGGGCATTCTCTGTCCACTCTGTGGTATACTGGGGGTGGGGAGGTTACAAAGCTCTTGTCAAGTTACAGTCCAGTTATGGAGACAAGACAAAAATGGCGAAAAATATAGGTGACAATAACATTAAAAATCCTCATGCTTTCCCAAAAGCTGACATTACATTTCTTATGTTATGTAAGAAATCGAATGAGGAGCCCAGGTTAAGTGTCAGGAATTTATATGGGAGGGGATACCCATAGACTGGGATGGGAACAGGCTAAGGAGTTCTTCCACTGGCATCCTTGTGAGAATACCCTCAGGACAAAGAAGGAACTTGGAAACATTCCTTCATCTCTGGTGCCAAAGTACCTGTCTATGGGCAGGTGAGCCGGCAGGTTCTAAAGCTGGACTATCAAGATCCAAAGGTAGTTGAAGGCCACAGGAGTAACCTAAGCCCCCTGATTCATGACACATTGCTCATTCAAGGCCACCACTATTCCTTTCCTTCACTAGACGTCAACTCAGTTCTTAAGAAGTCTTCAACATCCCTCACACTTGGAAACATGCTTACATGTAGTGGCTATTGGGGAAAACAAGGTTCTGAAAGCTGGAATTATAACTTAACCTTTGTAGAGAAAGAGAGAGGGTAACAATTTACAAAGGAGCTAAAAAAGCATGAGCATTTCAAGGGTAAAATTGCAGAAAACTGGGTATTTGGGAAAGTTGTAATGATCCCTTGGAGTTTATAGTTGCAAAACCAGGTTCAATTCTTAACTTGCATTTTCACTCTGATACTCTGAAAGAGATGCCAGGTAAGGAAAACAATAATTTGAATGGTGGTTTCTAATAAGCAGTACATAAAGCTGTATTTGGAGATTTGTCCACCATGCAACAATTTCCATTTAAACTATGGAACCTTCCAGGAAAGGGAGAGAGGAATCTAAATTCTCTTTCTAAGTCTACCTCTCTATCTAGATTTTTGTTTTTAAGCTCAATTTTGTGTGTGTGCTTTTTTTTTTTTTTTCCTCCAATCTGGTTTCTTGCTAAGTTGCACATTTCAATGAGGCATCCAGATTGGTCATTCTGATGGCACCTGAAATAACCAGATGTTTCCTTATTAATTCAATTCTTTTACATGTAAATATGACACCAAGGACCAATAGTTTCTCCACTTAGCTCTTGGTGCCTGCTAGGCTGTGCCAAATGACTAGGTTGTGCCTCAGTCATTTTCTGATGTTCTTTAAATGTCTTCTCTGTTACTACATATTGACAACTTTCTCAGGGTCCCTTTTGGTAAGACAGATATTTTATTGTCGTGGAATTTAGGCTGCCTCAAAAGTTTGACCAGGTGTTGTGCACATTGGTTTTGGAAAATGAGTCTGATGACATAGTCTGTGGAAAGGTGAATTCACTCAAGGGACTCGACTCTGAGAAATCTGACTCTTAAGTATCATATGAAACATAAAAACTTCAATCTGTTACTGAATGATAATTAATTTGTAAAATGACACACACGTACTTTTAACCTTAAAGCTCTTGACTTACCAAAGTTCTCCTGTCAGTAAAATATTTTGGTTCTTACATATTTTGTCTCTCAATAAGTTAAGGAGTTTCAAGGTACAGCTTTATTTAAAGGCCAAACACAGCAATGTTAATTCTACCTGTCTGACGTTCTATCCAACTCTGTATTTGCAATGCCCCCAGAAACAGAAAATATTTATTCTGCTTTTATAGCAACAACACATAGATACTCAAATTTTTCCAATATTTGTTCATAATTTCAATTAATCTGAATCAGGAGAAGAAACAAAATATTCTTCCTGGGAATCTTTGTTTTATGTTTGTAGGCATGATATTTGTCATGCAGATTACTTGAAAAGGGAGTTAAACAGAATGTTATACTAAGCCAGATATCAAAGTTCAGCCCAGATTGAATTCATATTCTTGAGACTGGTGCTAATTTAAAGCTTTCACTCTAATTAGAGATGGCACACAAAGGACCACAATCTTGTAATAATTAGGCAGATCATATTTGGTTCAAATGTCTTCCTGGTGGTCACTAAAAATACCAAAGCTAATATATTTTTCTCTGCCAAAATATGCGGTATTTCTAACTTATCATTCTTAGGAAAAATTTCCTAAGGGGGAAAGGGGAGAATTTCAAATTAAGGTTCAAGTATAAGTCATGTTTATGAAATATTCAACAAATAGTTTTTTGTTCTCAAACTCCTCTCTAAAACCTGACAGTGTTTGAACTGGTTTTGCAAAGGTTTCATAAAGTTTCCCTTTTGGGCATATATCTTCTTGCATATACGTTTAATTATGTACATATATGGTGTGCTGTATCTTTGCGAAAGGGTGACTTCAGCAGGCAGGTATGTGTCTGAAGAATTAGTTTCTGGGTGAGGCACGTTGCAACTATTCTTGGGCTGGAAATTTTTGCTCTCACCCAGAATTAATGATCTTGAAGACAAGGATGGGTAGACTTGATGTTTCAAAAGCCTTTTAGAACTTTGCTGATATGCCAAACGCACAACTCAGAGAACCCCAAATGTACACTTATTCTAATTTATCCTCTAGCAAAGTCCTTGAACTATATTTGGGGTGCGGGAAGGAAGCACACATTTTGCATATATGATATGTTTGTTTCTTCACAATATAGGGTTTCCCAAAGTTAGGTTCCTTAAAAAGGATCTTGAAACAATGCTGTAAACTTAGTTTCTTATAGTGTTAGAGAAACGCAGCATCGGAGAATCACCATGTGCATGAAGCCCATTCCACAACCTGAGGGAGAGTTTTATTTGACTAGCAAACCTAAATTTTTCTGGACTTGAACTGTAGTGTATTAGATAGCAGACTGCGTGCTACCTGTACCTGTACATCAGCCCCTGTGTGTGCTACGGGCCAGTGAAAGTTGAACACTTTCTTACAGAGTAAAACATGTTCAGCTCTCCTGCGTTTAGTTCAACAGTTGGCACCTTGGAAGCTTTTCGTGTGTTTCTTTAAAAAGTCTATAGAAGTTGATTTTTTGCTGTTTGGCTTCGCAGGGTGTTGTAAAACTTTTCTGGAGGTTTGGAAGTGTCAGGGCCAAGTTCCACTTTATCCACTTACTTGGGGCTCCTTCCTTTGGTGAGATCGCCTCTCTCTCACAGCACCGTTCCTGGAATTCCTCTTTGTTTTCTCTTAACTTGTAAGATATCCCACACATGCCCTCTCCAGCTTCGCTTGCCTTATTTCCTTTGTGTAGTCACTTGGGCTTTATGGGGGAGAATAGGAAAGAATTCAGAGTACTTAAACACAGAATAAAAACTGTTACACAGGATTTTTTTTTCCTGAAGGTCCTGCTTAGCTGATGAATTGTTACCTCTTTCCTGGTAGGACAGTTAGTTCTGTGTCAGTAGAGAAAAAAAGTAGAGAGAATAGCTTTTTCTATCTCAACAAAATATTAACCTTAACCTATCAAAACATGTAATGACTAATGGTCTTGTTATTTTTAATAACAAATTACTCTTGTCTTTGGCGGCCAGATAAATTATGTTTATAACTAATAAATGTGGGGATTGGTTTTAAAAGTACCTTTGGATATTCTTGTGCATCTGAAAACAGGGCTGTTCATTAGCAAAAGTAATAGGACCAGATCAAAGTGTCTTTCCTAATTAGATCTTGTTAAAGCTCTTAAAAATTCCCACTCTCTCCCCACGGGCATGGTGGTTTATTCCTGGTGAACCTTTACACTACATATGTATTTTCTCTCAGACTGTTAGCCAGATAAAAACAAATGCAGAAACCATCCTTCAATGAGAATCTGGTTTAACTTGAGAAATCTGTTTCATTTTAAAGTCAGACCAGAGTCTAAATTGTGCAGCTATTTGGATAGACTCACTAAGCACAGAAGTCTGCCCACTTGATTTTAGTAAGGAGTCTCCAGAGGGTGACAGAGGTCTGAAAGCAAAGGCAGGTTCCCATTGTGGCCACATAATGGGTTGGAGAGGGGAAACGGCCCACAAAGGGAGGGATATTCTTTGCAACCAGGTGGTGCCCTGAATGTTGAAACCTTTCCTCCTGGGGATTTTCCTGGCAGTCCCAAAATTATCTAACCTGTTGTAGCCTGTTTGTATTTATTCGACTCGGGGAGATGGTCTCCACTGTCATACAAAGTAGTCTTAGATCCTAAATGAGCGATGGATGCTGAGGGCTCTGTCATCACACAGCATCCTGTCTGCAAGCAGTGAGGCACCTGGAGATGCCAGTTCTCCAAAGTTCAGGTCTGCTTCATCCTGGGAGGCCTCCGCAGTGAGAGAGTAGTCTTCCCCAACATGAGTGATTTTCAGGGAAGGTCTCTGAAGCCTGGGGAGGTTTCTGACAGGTGGCCACTTTGACTTTCTGGGCCTGGGGTCAGGTCCATCCCTAGCTAACTTTGAAGAGCAAAGAAAACCCTCATCCAACCCGGTGTTTGGATTGCCACTCTGTGATCTGAATTCTCTGCCTGCCTGTTTGGAAAGAGATACCTGAATGTTTACAGCAAGAGCTGTGTTAGAAGTGCATGTGTACAATACTCATAGAAAATACCAAAATATCCATAAATAGTATTCACTGATTGCCTTTCTGATACCTCTCAAAAATGTTTTAAGTGAGCTAACTATGTGAATTATTCTCTTGCTTTAAGTGGCTGAAAGGCAGCCACAGCTTGTCATTTTCAGAGACAGCCTCATTCTAATATAGTTTAAAATTTAAAATGACTTGACTTTTTAAACTCTAACTGCTTTAAGCTTTGAGGAAATGTCTTTCAGTTGTCAGCCTCTGCTACATCAGGGTCCTGATCCCAGAGGTGGGTAGGAAGCAGCTTCAGCTCCTGAACAATTCTGACTAAATTGTCTTCATGTATTCACACTTTTCTTCCGGATTCTTAGAACATTTTTTTCATCCAGCTTAGCAGACATACCTGGCTTGAAGTTGTCATTCTCCATCCCTCAAGCAGCTAGTGAAAAGCCACAGTATTGCCTGGGGTCCCACAATGGATGCTAGGGAGCCAGAGCATACTGAGAAGAGGGACTGAAGCACTCCAACTTTGTCTGTGTCTTCCAGATTCCAAACCTGACTATTGAAAAATTTTGCTTTGATGGAGATGTGAAAAGTGATTTTTAAAAAAAAAAAAACAAAACTTCCTTTCGTCTCTCTCTTCTCCTGTCTTTGACTATTGAGGTTTTGATTTATCAGGGGACACTATGTCCTGTTTTTCTGCTAGAAATGGAAAACTGATGTCAGAAGGAATCAAAGTTTTAAAAAGACTTTGAGAATTTATATGTTCTTTCTGTACATTGGATTCAAACATATGTGTATATATGTTTTTGCCTAGTAAAATGATTTTCATGTTATGCTTCTGAAATGTCTGTATACAGAAAATGTCTTTTAAAAAGTAGCCATTAACAAGCTGTGTTGAGTTTTATAGTCATACCACTTGGTAATTATTGGCCTCATCTAATTGCCATCCTTTAGAATTCTTAAAGGACTAGAAGAAACTTCCTAAACAACCAGAGGGTTCTGTGGTTAAATTAATTGGCTGGTGATGAACCTTTAGGGTGCCTTGGATTTAACTCAGGCTAAGATTATTACATCGTCTCAGTGTCCCTCCCAGAGATGGAACTGTAGAAAAAAACAGTCACAAGATCCAGTATGACGTTTGTTATGTTCTTGGTGGTAAGAGGAAGAGCCTTTATAGGGTTCGGGGATTAGTTTCAGTAGACAAGCTCAAAGGTCAATGGTTTATCCAAACTTGTCACTTGGAGATAGGGTGGCACTGATGTGGTTTACTGTGGTTCTCTTTGTGTAGTTGAACCTGCCTTCTACCACGATCATGCTGCTATCAGACTGATCTTGAGTTTTGGTTACTTTTCCAAGAAGGACCTCAATCTATGGTCCTTGCTACCACTCAGCCTTTAACAATAGTCACAATACAACAATGATAAGCAGAGTTAATATTTATTGATCTCTTATTAAATGCCAGGCACCGCCTAGGTCGATTTCATCCCAGGGAGATAAGTGGTCAGCATCTTCATTGTGTGAGTGAGAGGTCTGAGGCAGGGAGTCCTGAAGCCCACTCCTCCTTCAGTGGTCGAGGCAGATTTGCACTCAAGGCCACCTGGCCCCAGCGAATCCCCACTTCACCCAACAGGTGCTTTCAGGCCCGAGCCTCTGAACCCCGCAGATTTCACTTTAACATCCTGGCCCTCCTCCTGAATCTAGGTCAGACACTCTGAGGCTGCCACTATTTCCTGGTAGAAGTGAACACTTTACTAATCAGGCTTTTGTGCGTTTGTTTGCATTCTTTTTTAAGAATTCAGGGGAACGAGGATGGGGCCATGATGTGACAATCAAGGGATTTGGCTCAAAAGGGTAGAGCTAGTGCATGACAAAGAGGACTTTCATCTGAAAACTTGTGTGTCTATTTCCTCCCTCACAGGTTCACCTTACTATGACAATGTCCGTCCTCTCTCTTACCCAGACTCGGATGCTGTGCTGATCTGCTTTGACATCAGTAGACCAGAGACTCTGGACAGTGTCCTGAAAAAGGCAAGTGCTGGGAATGATGACACCTTCAGTACGGGACTATAAATAAATAGAAACATGGTTGGCCAGGGAGCTCCAAGACTCTAGTTAACTCCCTGCCTTATATGTTTAATTCAAAAACTAAAAGGACACTCTCACACATACACAGGGTTGCCTCACGGATGTCACTATTTTTAATGTAAACCTGCTTGAAATTTTATTTCATGAAGCTGTGAAATAAAACACCCTTAAAGAGGCTCTACACATGCCCCTTGGGAGGAAATTGTGCAGCTATCAGCAGGTGTATTTGGTACCACCACATTCGTGTGCCTTAGCTTCTAAGTTTACATTTGCCCTTAATTCAGATATTGAGATGAGTGCAATAACAGCTATTTCAATAACGAAGCTGTGTTTTAGTTATGACGTTATCTATCAGAAACAGAAATGAAACTGGCATAAGGAGGAATAGGGATGTGTCTCCAGACCCCATGAATTATGGTCAAGTAGATGTCTAAGACTACTGGAGACTCCATTGCGAACATGATATAGACTATAACATATGAAGCCTGGTTTCTGGAGGCAGAGGTGAGTCAGGTGCTGAAGGTGGAGAAAAGACCCGAGGATCAAGGTCTGATAGAAGGGACCAGGGAGAATCAAGGAAGGGGACCTGTTGTGGGAAGGATTTCAGGTTCCCAGGAAAGGGGTAAGGTGTTCCTTGGCCTCCAGCAGCCTGTGACTCAGCCTCCGGGTAGCTACAGGAAGCACATGCTTCTCCATGAGTCAGCATTTATTAGCCACCAGCTGTTTTCTCAGCCTTGACCTGAGTGCTGTGGGTTTCAGAATCAGACTCTCTCCTCCATCACTGCCTTGGACACTGGATATGGGTGAAAGCAAGGCAGTATCAGCTGAGTGGTGATCCCTGTGGCCCAGTCAGAGTGTGGAAGGGCTTGAGCAAGAGAAACACCCACATTGTTGACCTGGGTTGGTTTTAGTTTTTTTGTAACTTTTTTTTGTTTTTTTGGTTTTTGGTTTTAATTTTTAGTGGAATTTATTTGTATTAGTATGCTTTTATTCTCCTCTTTTCTTTGATTACTTGGCTTATATGAGTAACATTGTGAAATTAGGGTTTGAAGCATAATTACCCCATCTCTACTAAACATTACAGAGTTCAGTGAAATATGACTTTCTTAATAGATCAAAGGCTCTTTTTCACTTTTTAACTCCTTTGTGTTAGATTTGTATATCTAACACAAATAATGCTAAGGCTTGTCAAATTCAGGCAGGAAAACACCTTTCCTGTCTTTAATGCTTATAAACAATTGCTAGACATGCAGAGGGAGGCCAAAGTCATTACGCAGCTGAGGAACAGCATAGCAGCATGTCTAGTTCTGTCTGCAGATGAAAGAGGTTGCTTATTTACTGGAGTTTTTACTGGATGTAGTATCAGGTTATACATAATTTATGATGAAAAGCCTTTCTTCTGTTTTATTTTGCTCTTGTCTTCCAAAAGCAAATGAATAGTGACTTTGGCCTTATAGATATTAATGAGCGTGTTTTACATTCCTAGGAGGTTTAAGGCTCATGATAACCCCTGCTGTGGTTCATCTTCATTAATTGAATTCTTTAAGTCCTTGAATATCAAAGAGGTTAGAGTAACTTGAAGCAGGAGGAATTTCTTATTCTTTTTCTCAGTTCACCTTTTAGTTCTAACTCTAATTCCATTTGGTATATAGTAGATTTGCTCCAACAATTCTGGAAGGAAGGAATCAGGGAAAAATCAGGCCCTTAAGGAAACGGTATTACTCCCTTCAATCCAATGATGTACTTTTAACTAGAGTTCATTGCCCAAAGCATACCCTATCTCTGGAAATATCTCCTCTAGAGGTGTTTTAAATGGTCTTATCTAGGTTCCCCCCCCCCCCCACTGTTCCACTGTTCTGTGAATTCCTTTTTGGAAGACACAGCTAGCTATGCCTTAATCATCTTTGTCACCGACACAGTACTTACTAGAGCACTTAATGCGTACTTATGAGTGTGGGTGGGAAGAATCAGGCTCCACTTCCCCATCACAGACTCTCAGGGCCCTGCCCTGCAAGACCCAGAGCTCCCCTGAGGACGCCCTGCACCCCTGACTCCCATCCTGTTGGAGAGCTTAAGCTGGAGGAAGTGAATCCACAAAAGTCACCCCCTTTCTCTTAAAGAGGGCAATTGGAATTCACTGCCAGGAACAACTAACCAAGTTGGACTACATTTAAATATTTCACAGTTTGTGCAACTTAAAAACTAACTCAATGGTATATGAGCTATAGGACTAAGTACCTGCCTGGAAGCCCAGGAAATGGTTCTTTGCAAATGTCATGGTCTGTGCTGATTCCATCACATGAATGGAAGGAAGCTCCTGCAAGGCAGGATGTTCTGTTTTATTACCTCTACCTCGGGTACCTAAATAGAGCCTCCAGCCCATGGTGGCAGGCTTCTGTCTTTCTCGATGGAATTGGTGAACACAGAGACATCCTGAAGTTGGCACTGCCTTATTCCCAGCCTGCCAGGTGGGGAGTGTCAGCTCAGCATATCTGAAGATGTAGTCAGTCCCTTGTTAGGATATATAATTATTCTTAAGGCACTTTTATCTTTCAGAGATACCCCAGTTATTAAATTGTTGAAGCTACCTTCAGACAACACTCAACAAGTCTCTCATAGTGGGGACAGATGAGTCACAGAGAAGGAAAATAGATAATAATATACATAAGCATTTGCTAATGGGGCCATTTTCAAAACTAGTAAAACTTAGTATCTACTCAGGAGATAAATGTAAGTTTTCCTTTTCATCAGATGTGACATTTTCTTTTTAAGGTCCTTTGTAGGAATTCATTTTCAGTGTTTGCCAGTGGAGAAATTGTTTTCATTTTGTAGGCAGCAGTGCTTTGTTAACTGTTTGTCTTTTTTTTCTCTTTATAGTGGAAAGGTGAAATCCAGGAGTTTTGTCCTAATACCAAAATGCTGTTGGTTGGCTGCAAATCTGATCTTCGGACAGATGTCAGTACATTAGTAGAGCTCTCAAATCACAGGCAGACACCAGTGTCGTATGACCAGGTATGTATGTTGTTAATGTGTGAGAGAAGGAAAGAAATGGCATAGCACTCAAAATAAATACAATGAAAAAGTGCCTGCTTTTCTAAAGACTCAGCCAGTGTTTCATTGTGAAATGTGAAATGCTTTGTCACCGATCGCGTAATCGTGTGATATTTGAGTACATAAACAGGTGATCGTATGCTAACCTTGCATATCTCTGAAACTCCCAGTAGGTTTAAAGTTAAATAGATTTAAGAGAGAAAATCAAAATCAGTAAGACTCTTTAAAAGAAGTAATCTTATTTTATACTCAGCATAATAAAAAGGCGAATGCACCACAAAACCATCTTCTAGAGGTTTGTCATTTCAACAGGTATTTCCCTCAAGTGGAATCTATTTCAGAAGTTAATTCTCTTAAAACATACAACCAGATTCTAAAGAGACTTCATGTTGAAATAGCTAGAACTTGATTTAGAATTCATTTTTTTTTTTTTTGGAAATACAGCAGTCTTCTTTGTTTTGCATTTCTAATTAATACAAGTTTGGTTATTTAAATAAACCATTTTGATTAATGCACAAATGCTTATCATTGTGTATACTGGCAACATTGTCCACACTTAGAAATCACACATTTTGTGTTTCATAAAGTAATAGATGCCATCATGGGCATATTCTCTCCCTCAACTTATTTTGGCTCTAAGATACAATCACGTAAATTTCAAAATTGATTTTAAATTTCATTCATTGCCCATTTTTTGTACAACCTGTTCACAAGTCTTGAGTGCCATTTACACTCAAAGAAAGAGAAATTAAGTGCCCCATGAGGTGCTGGAACAAGCTGTAGAGGCCACATCACCCTGGCAGAGCTGGGGAGGAAAGTTCACAGTTTATGTTCATGATCACATTTTCTAGTAGTAAGTAAGGTTCTCTTGGTAATTCTGTGCTTGCTGTGAAGCAGGAAGACCTAAGTAACTGGTTCATTCTTGGTTATGGTCAAAAGTGGAGATGGATCACATCCTAAGCTCCTCTCCACTACTTCTTGGATCCCTTCATATTATTTGATGACCAGGGTCATCATTTATTAATGAGCCGGTGACATTAGGTCAGCCCTTAGCATCTACTGGGAGCTTTAGCAGTATCCATGAGAATTGATAACTGAGTATCTTAGGACTGGGTCTTGACTGAAAATATTTATGAAGTAATAAATAAGGCAGTTCAATTTTGCTTTAAAAAGGTGTTTTGCTTTGCAATGAAGGAATGAAAATCCAGTCAACATATCAGAAAATGTTTTGCAATGCAGTCTTATTTTGTGGTATAGAAAATACTTTATAACTTTCCTCCGAAGTCTTACTGCTGACTAAGATCCCTTCCTTTGTTTCTCAGGGGGCAAATATGGCCAAACAGATCGGAGCAGCTACTTACATCGAATGCTCAGCTTTACAGTCAGAAAATAGTGTCAGAGACATTTTTCACGTTGCCACCTTGGCATGTGTAAATAAGACAAATAAAAACGTTAAGCGGAACAAATCACAAAGGGCCACAAAGCGGATTTCACACATGCCTAGCAGACCAGAACTCTCGGCAGTTGCTACGGACTTACGAAAGGACAAAGCCAAGAGCTGCATTGTGATGTGAATCTTTCGTTATCTTTAATGAGGACAAGGAAATCTGCTGTAAAAAACAACAGCCAAGCAAAAAGGTGAAGTCTGAATGAAGTGCACAGCCAAAATCATGTACACTCGAGACTTAGGAAGCATTTGAAAGGATGCTCTTCTTTTTGGAATCCTGTCCCTAGGTTTGGCATGTAGACCAAGTGGTGAGAAGTGAATACATGGAAGAGTTTTGAGGTTGACTTGAAAAATATGCCAAAAAAAGAGAGAGAAATAAATGAGCTAGAGGAAGATGAGGAGGAATGCGAGTACCTCCAAGAAGAAAAATCACACTCTGAGTGGTGCTTGCGTTTTTGTTTTTTGGGTGTTTTTTTTTTTTTTTGGTTTGTTGTTGTTGTTGTTACAATTTATTCATGGATCGCTACTTTGATTTAATTTCTGAATGTTTTAATCTCCTTTACAAAAAGAATATATTAATATAGCATCCTCATTGGGGAACTGGCACTGTGACCTTAGCGTTTAGTTTTCTAGAGGATGTGATCTAATTTCTTTCTAGCTCATCATTAAAATGGAAATTGTATCAGGACCCATGGGGATATCCAGAGGAAAACTTTATGAGGCTTCGGAAACCTGGCCTTCTTGAAGATAGCTGAACGAGATGGTTCTAAAGAAAGGCTTTTGCAGTCTCGCGAGATTTGTAGACCAGCACTGCAAAGATCGCATAGATCAAATAGAAAAAATGTTGATTTTTTTATTCAGTCTGATGGTTCTGTTCATCCTTGTGATTGTCATTAAAAAGTGGTAAATTGCTCAATGTAATATTTTTGTGTGCTGTTTAGAAGAGAAGGTATGTGATATTTTTGCCATCGTTGATAAAAAATGCAAAGTCAAATAAACGGTGTCTTGGTTTGATGTCATAGAATGATCCAAGGAGAGAAAAAAAAAATGTAGGTACTATTTTCACCAGAAGAGGTAATGAATGAAGGAATAGTAGCAGAAAGCACAGTTTGTGAGTAAAGTTGTCTGGAATTAAGTTACCAAAAATGCAAAACAAAAGGATTGTTATTTGGGACTGAAGCTCCGAAACCCGCAGCATCTGCTGATGTGTTGGTTTATTTCACTTTCTTTAAATGAACATTAATCAGAGGAAGTCCCACTTAGACAAGCTTTAGAGAATCCATAGTGGAAACTTAAATAATTGCAGTACTCACACAGTACTAGGACATTTCTAGAGAGCGATTGCCAAACCTCACTTAACCAGATTCAGCCAAGGACCGTGTCAACACTTGATTGCTGTTGTTACATAAAATAATCAGCATTTAAAATAGTTTACAGATTTCTTTCGACCAGTTCCTTTCAGAGATTCTTACAGAGAAGAAACTAGATCTGACCTGTTTATTGTTGGCGCTTGTTGAAAACGAGCTTTCTTTCCAAGATAATGCTTCATTTTTGAAGTGTTAAAGCTGTGCTCCCATTAAATTGTGGCAGAAGAAGAGATTAAGGTAATTACAACACTCAGTTCTATGTCTTACAAGCACTTTGTTTTGTCTCTGCAAGAAAATACCATTCCAGTCATTTCCCATGAAATACAGACATTTTCCCAACATAATATGCTTTGATTGACGCAGCATTATGCTTTGGGCAGTATTACAAAATCGCTGGCAAGTGCTTTCTGTATTTAAATATTGTAAAAAGAAAATAAGTTATAACTGTTATAAAGCAAAACTTTTGTTGCATTTTTTTAAAATGTTGAAGTCACTTTGTATGTTTTGTCAATGTTTTCGCAGTATTTATTAAAACATACTTTTTTTTCCTTCAAATAAAAAAGTAACCATGTCTTTGTCTAAATGTGATCTGTCTTTTATTATCTACTTCCTGATAGCTGTTTAGCTTTGTTCCTTAGTAGAGATGATTACAGAGTCTGGCCTAAGATTTCCTGAACTAGTAGGCTTTGGAATTTTTTGACTCTTCACAGTAGTAATAGTTTCCCAGGGAAAGATAAATCTGTGTGTATGAAAGGTTTTTATGATGATTTCCAGTCACAAGAAGAAAATAGAGCATAATTAGATTAATGACTTGATCATATACCAAAAAAAGGCCTGATATTACATAGGATTAGACTGTAGAAAGTAAGGAAATTCACTGAAGCCATGTGATGCAGCCCCAAGTCATAGATTTAATTCTAACATGACCCTCGTTTGCTTCTCTGCCCCAGAGTCTTGAGCCTTGGTCCCTAATCCAGCCATCCACCTTGCAAGGCACGTTCTTGTTCCCAGCAGCCAACTGTGTGGATGGCTCAGAACCCAGTGATTGCAGTTGTGAATGAAAGTAACAAAAAAGCAAAACAAAAATAGTCTTGCTTATGATAGTTGCATCTTTAAATAACACAGGACAAGGCAATATGGGCTTCCCCAGTGACCCAAAAGATGTAAAGCAAGCAGAGAATAGCTGAGGTTAGAGACAGGCCTGGGTCCCTATAAAACCAGCTGATTCTCAGTCTTCACCTAAAATACATACATAGAAGTTTTACATAAATGCCTAAAGAGACTTCATTTGGGATTTTAAAACAGTGATTCTTTCCACATAGCTAAGTCTCCTCGTATAAAAACTGCATCCATGTAGCTTGTTTTTTTTTTTTTTTTTTAATGGCTTTAGAAATCTTTGAGGTATAGTTACTTGCTTGGACATAAATCTTGAAAACAACAATCAAAGGGAAAACCAAAGGATCAAGCGTGAATGAACAAATGAAAGAGCATTGATATTGTGGGCTAGCCTTATTTAAAAAGTTTAGAAGCAAAGAGATTTACTGAAAATGTAACTCACTCATATTACCAAATACCAAAGGAAATAAAAGTACTTTCCAAATCCTTGGTGTTGAGTAACTTCTAAGCATAATGTCTAAGTCAGGCTGGCTAGAAACTCATTTCTTACTACCACTGGCACAGAAAAAAATAAAAAGCTGAGGTTCTGCTGACCTTGGCATTATTTTATAGGTTGTACAGTAATGTTCCCCTCTAGTCAATTGTTCTTTTCCAGCAGCTTTAATTTGTTGAAGTGAAAGAAAGAAGTTCGTCGTCAGCCTTGGGCATGTGTGCCTTCCATTTCTCCGACTTTCTGCCTTAGCAAACATTTCTTCCAAGTGTTCTGTGAACATTCCTTTCCATTGATTAATGGTCGTGATTAATGCCTTTTTAAATAGTAAAAGGTGATTTTCAAAGTCTGAATAAGAGTTAAACTCTGTCTCTCTCACCCTTATTAATCTTTTCCAGGAATGCTTGCTTAGAAGATTGCAATCTTCTAGGTTATGTGTCTTAAGTGCAAACTTAGAAAAAACCCAGGGAATCGTTTTTATTAGAAGGAAATTTTTTTTAATGGCCCCATCCTGTAAGACTCCTGAAACTCTTAAAGCTGCCTGTCCTCTTTTTGATGGATTGTTTGGACGTCACTTTTCTGTCTTAAACCTCATTGTTTTTATTTTTGTCATTTTTCCCTTCGCCAAATATTTAGTGAGTGCCTACTACATGCCCAGCACTTTTCTAGGTTTAGCACATAATCATGAATAAAATACGAGCTCTGACTCAGGAGGGAGTTAGTCACTAACCAACCAAAATGCATCAAATCTGGTTGTGATATTTACGGATACTAACAGAATCATAGAAATAGTGTTGGAAGTTATTGCAGCCAAGCACTCGAATGCAATTGTCACATATGACGCACCACACACACATAATGCTATACGATGATGGTGCAAAATTTTGGAAAGCATCCTAGTAATCGGGGCCGATTTATGGTGACTGTGATACAGCAATATGAACAACAAAGTGGCCGGTCGTCATTGTGATGTCTGCATAATGAACGTAGGTTTTTACAGCTGGTTAGAAGTCCAATAGGAGAAAATACTCCTTCATAACTGAGCTGAAAACAGCCCCCCAAATAGTTCTCTGTTCATGATAAAATATGATGGCATTGCTGTAGTTTTGTACTTTCTCCTGTTAAATCTTCCACTGCTGAGAATATTGGAAAAAAAGAAATCAAATAGTATTTGAAATAAATGGAATAAAATTCAGTTAAAAAAAATAAAATTAGAGCAGTGCCTGTGGCTCAAAGGAGTAGGGCGCCGGCCCCATATAATGGAGGTGGTGGATACAAACCCAGCCCTGGCCAAAAACTGAAAAAAAAAAATTAATTCTCAGAAGATGACTAAAAACAACAAAGTAAGAACACTTTAGTTGAAGATAGAGAACTTACTATTTACCTAATGTTGAAAATTTGTATTTTCTGGCAGTCTAACAGAGTTTTGTTTTTTGGGTTTTTTGTTTGTTTGTTTGTTTTTTGTTTTGCAGTTTTTGGCAGGGGCCAGGTTTGAACCCACCACCTCTGATATATGGGGCCAGAGCCCTACTCCTTTGAGCCACAGATGCCGCCCACCTAACAGAGTTTTTAGAAGTATTTGTTAACAGTAAATTCTAAGGCTCTTTGTGTCTGTCCCCTGGGAACACAGGAAACAAGTTCTAGTGAACCACAAGATAAAAATATGCTGAAGGGGCAAAGCCTAGTCACTCTTTGGGATTGTACTTACGGATTTTGTTTATTCTGAAGGAAACCATGCTACCTTTTCTCCATGAACGTGGAAGTTATGATGGTAAGCCTCTATTTTAAAACAATTACATGAAAAAGGGCATTCCACAAAAAGAAACAAAACTTAAGTCAACATATGATCAACCCCACTGTCAAAGTGATAGCTAATGCTAAAATTACAAAGACGAAATCCTAGGCATTGTTGTAATGGTTCCTATAATTCATACTCCTCACTATAAAACACACACAGTAAGGTAAACGTCATCAAATTCCCTACTTTACGGATAGCCACATGGAAGAGCCTAGATTGGAAGTCAGGCGGTGCAATCCCATGCTCCTCGCCACGACACCATCAGACTGATAGTGCCTGTGTACACTGTGTCGTCCCAGATGCATGAAAGCTGAACACGGTGGCCACACAGCCGCTCTCTGAGCCCCAGCATGGTTACATCCACAGGAACCCCCCAGGTCTTCACCTTGCCAGTCCTTCCACGACTCTCACTTTTTCCTGGCTCCTGCTACTCCCTGTCACCTATGTCTCATCTGCCTTCACCTCTATGTGGGCTCTACTTCTTGGGTGGTGGGAGCATTATGAGGGAACAATGAAAGGCCCTACGATGTTTGAAACACGTGGTCTAATCCACCCTTCAAAGTACTTTTTTTCTCCTGGCCATTCCAGAAAAAGAGTTTCAAAGTTGCTCTGAGGGTAGACTGGGTGCTGGCATTGGGGCATAGCTTCCCATGGGTAGTACTTTGAAGGTGACCATAGTGATATTCAGCAATAAGGTGTGTAGCACTTTTGCTAGAACTTAATTGTCAGAACTCGTAGATGGTGTAGAAGAGAGTGATGTGATAAATTGCTAGTGAGAGGGGACTCCTTCCTTCTTTACATTTCCCAAAGGTGATCGGTAGCTTGGTAAAAACTTCAGGTCCTTCTCAAGTCAGGCACTTAGTTCTTTCCTCTTTTCTTGCCACTTGTTCATACATTGGGCTACATAAATTGCCTTTCTGCTTTTTCCTTCTCTGGCACATAATATCCATGAACATGACCTTTTCTATAAAACTATGGCATAATGAATAAGTATATGCAAGCAGACACAAGGTATTGTGTGGCGGGGGGCTGAAGAGGGGCTCCCAAGCGCATCCATCTCCTAATCCCAGATATTATGAATGTTGCCTCTTTATAAGGTAAAAGGACTTTGCAGATATGACCAAGTTAAAGATCTTGAGATGGAAAGATTATTCTGTGTTATCATGGGGGGCCATGTAATCACAAACCTTTATAAAAGTTACATCGGAAGAACCAGAGTCAGACAGTATCAATGTAACAACAGAGTCTAAGGCAGAAGGACAGAAAGATGATGTGAAGGACAGGAAGATGTTGTGATGCTGGCTTTGGAGACAGAAGGCAGGGGCCAGGAGCCAAAGGATATAGTTGGCCTCTGGGAGTTGGAAAGGCCAAGGAAAGGGATTCTCCCCTTAGAACCTCTAGAACAGCGGTTCTCAACCTGTGGGTCGTGACCCACGGGAACTGTATTAATGCTGCGGCATTAGGAAGGTTGAGAACCACCCCTCTAGAAGGTTTGCAGCCATGCAGACCTATTTTAGATGACTCACATAGAGAACTGTGGGAGTAAACCACTAAGTGTAGGAACAATAGGAAACTGACACAGGCATGCTGAATAAAACTCTTTCCTTCTGTCACCACTAATTATGACTTCTTTATATTCTGAGGGGACAGCCTCTGCTCACAGAGTTACTATCACAGTTGCATGCCACTTCTTTATGAATGGATGACCTGCCTGTCACTCCTAGCAAGGAGAAGGACTTTCTGTTCATCCAGTGTCCCCAATGCTCCTGAACTATCATGTCACTGTGTCAGCCTGTGGTCTGCCTCCTCAGCACCACCAGGGTAGATGATACTTATGGCCATGTCCTGACAGGCAGACAGTATTTGAGGGAAAATAGCCAGTGTTCTGGGATAAAATAAATCTATGAAAATTTTCATTCAGTGTTTACTGTGGGCATGACTATAACAATTACTGTCTGGAATTTGGAGAAGTAAAAGCCCTAACTCCAGATTCAGATACTATAGATGAAGTTTAACTTGTGTTTAGATAGATGTTAGGTTATGAATATCTGGAGGAAAATGGGCAATCAAAGGAAAACAAATGTATAAGTATGGCGGGATAAATTTTAGCTTTCTTAGAAGTATAGAAATATAGGTGAAAAGGATATCAAAATTGACTACTCAGGGGTTCCTTAACCTCTCTTCTTGAAGTTATTTTCCTTAAGAAAATATAATGAAAGATACGAACTATTTTTTCTCAAAAAATGCACAAATACATAGTTTTTTATAGTCATAATATTTTACACATAATTTCAGGAAGTTCACAGACTTCTCTTGATAGTCATCCATGAATCTATGGAATTCCAGGTTAGGAATTTCTTTGTCCAAATTCTCTGTTTTACAAAGAAGGACATGGAAGCCCAATTGCATATAAGGACTTGCCCAAGGTCACTAAGCTAATGGCAGAGATTAAACATAGGTCTTTGGATTCCTGAATCTGTGTTCTCCCAGACCTTGGCCAGCAAGCAGGCTATTGCACATGAGGGGGGCCCATGACCACGTGTTTGTCATTCGATGGGACTGGAATGTGTGGTTTCCTTCAAATCCAAATGTGGCACTTCTGGCAAATTTGGTGAAATTTTTCTGAGTAGAAAATAATACAATGGAAATAGTTGTTGAGTGATGCCTTTTACTTGTGTGGACCCAGTCATTTGTGTAACCAACAAATACTTTCTGTTTATCACACACTGTATTCTGTTCTAAGCAGAGAGAGATGAAATAGATCTTGTCCTTATCCATAGGGATGCCTATGTCATAGGTAAGAATGAAAAATACAAATAAAATCACAATTTAGAGTGCTAAGTAATACTGGGGGAGTATAAACAGACAGTCCTCTCCTCCCTCTAGGGTTACTATCACTGTTGATGTTCTCTGCTCATGTCCAAAATGTCAAAGACAGATTCTTAGAAGGATTAAAGGACAAATCAGATGAAATCAGATTGCATTTGGCTGATATTTTTCTTCTCTCTGTAATTCTGTGGAGAATAATGAATAGTTCAATTCTCTGTATGAAAAAAAAAAAAAGTGTTTCTTTGTCCTCCAGATGCAAACTCCTATTCTTCCTGGGACTGAGAGAGAGAAGGTTCAGGTGGTCTGGTGCCACAATCAGAAGCTGGAGGGTATTACTTTTCACAATCGAGTGATGAAAGGAAGGACATGCTTCTCAACAAGACATAAACACAATAGTGTGCCTGTGTATTGGTGGGGGGATACTGATGCATAATATATGGTAAGGCCAACTACCCTCAAGAGCAAAATGGCAGGAATAGAATTCAGAAGTTCAAAGTTAAATTCTTAATTTAGTAATGAGGGACCATGTGAATAAGATCTTTCTTCCCTCCTCATACCAAGCTATTTTTCTGTGGAAGACTTCGCTAATGCTCACCCTAGGATCTGTTACATCTACTCAGGCAAGAGTCAGTCATCCTCTCTGCAGCTTTGGATGGAAAATGGCGGGAAATCTCTTTAATGTTGCCTTCATTATAAAGAAATGAGTGTCCAGAGAACAAGGGATAGATTGCCTCTAGTTTCAAAGAGACATTCAGATTTATTGAAGTCAGTCTTCCAGCCTCACAGATCTGGATATGGTTGGCAAAGCAACATCCTGAAATAAAGCCGTTGACCAAGAGAAACCAAAACCTTGTCCCTCTCATATCATGGCTTCTTCTTTTATTCCCGGAGGTCCTGCCAAGGTGGGAAGAAAATAGCTCTCTGGTTAGAATGTTGCAACACCTTCCATGGAAACCCTTACGATCACACAAGAGAAAAATTGGGTTGGATTTCTAGTTCTCTGAAGAGACAAAACAGGTTGAGTCAAGGCAGAGGAATGATGGCAGTTTGTGGAAGACCACAGGCAGAATCGTAAATGATAAGTTTCCAAACAGTAGACTCCAGATGACTATATTTTTTGTATGTGTTACTCTCTTCAGTACTTCCCACAACTAGATACTGAGAAAATCTTTTTGATGATAATTTAAACACAGTTTTGTTCTAATCAAAGCAGCCTAGAATTATCAATGGTTTCTGGTAAAACTGATATAGGAGAAAGAATCACTTCAGTCCATTCTTATTTCTGTTATTTTGAGTTTAATGGAGAGCAAAGGATGTGATAAAAGACAAAGGGCTGGAAGGACTACAACCCTTTGTAACTTTCTGGGTGAAACAACAGAAATTGGCTTAAAATTGTGGCTTCACATTACTCTCACAGTCACGTTCAAACATACTCACATGGTTTAGAAGGTCCAGCCACAGCTCTCCTTGTTCACCAGCTGAGCCTCATCTCGCACCACATTCTGCCTCTTCCCACCCACTGGTTCCCTCCCCCTCCTTGTGGTCTCTGTGCTAGCCTTAAATATCTTCTTTAAACTCCTCTAAATCTATGACTCTCACAGTCCTTGAGACCACAGTCTCTCCAGACAGAGCCTCCAAATGGATCATAATCTGACCCCAAAGCTTATAGACAAATATTCCATAAAGCAAGGAAACTATTTATATATTTAGAGTAGCACATGTGTAAGTGTTTCTTCCTCCCAAATAAACAGTAAAGTACTAATGCATGTTATTCTACATTCCTTAGCTTACATGAAAATTAAGAAGGCAGAGACAAAGCGGGGTCCTGCCACTGCGCTCCCTCTTCTGCCCTTCTGCCACAACACTCTTCTTACTTCCCATGGGTGGTCATGGCTACCTGGCCAACTCATTCTGATCTTTCAGATTTCAATTTAGATATCATTAACTCAGATCTTTTCCCATTGACCCTACAAACTGCATTAGATGTTCCTGTTATCTTGGTCTTAGGACTTCTCCTATCACAGGTTGCATCATAGCATAAAGGGAATATATCTGCCTCATTCTTCATTATAACTAAGTGTCTGGCCTGGTTTCTGGTGCATACTAGGCCTTCGATAAATGCATGTTTATTAAGCGAACTGCACAGCTAATATTCCGCTTTCATTCTCCCTATAGCCCTCTCTAGGAGAAAGGAAGAGGCCAAACCATAGCTACGCTTATCTGAAGTCAAGAGATGGAAATCAATAAGAACAGGTGCCAGCTGAACAGAAATTTGGGGGAGGAGAGGATGGAAAATTATAAAAATAGAATATAGAACATAATTGACAGTATTTGAGAAAATAAAAAGAGAACATAGGGCATTTAAAATATGAGTCAGAGGGAATACCCCAAAAAAGTAAGCAATTGTGTTTTAAAAATTACACCTAACCTTAGCGTAGGGGGTTACAGTAAGGAAGAAAATTGCCCTTCAGAAAAGTGAGACCTAAATTTTCAAAGGTACTTATCAGGACAAGGTGTGACATAGAAAGCAGGCCTCCCAAACAAAAGAGGCATTGGAAGGCTCTAGAGCAGATCTCATCATCAGAACAAGCGTAAGACAAAGGAGAATACTCTAAATATGAAAGAATCCTTATTTCTGCTTTCAAGTACTCCGTGTGGTTTCAGGGTAAGGAAATGAAGTAACCAGGCTTATCTTTCAAAGGTGACTCACAGAATTTTGCCTTATTGCCTGGTTGTCATTATTCAACTAAGAGAGGCTACTTCTCTTTTGTTCAGGAAATCAATAATAGAGGCTAACAGAAAATGTAATTATAGGCCAGACTGGCGAGGTGGCTCACACCTGCGAGCACTCTGGGAGGCCGAGGCAGGTGGATGGCCTGAGCTCGAGACCAGCCTGAGCAAGAGCGAGACCCCCATCTCTACTAATAATAGAAAAACAGAGGCAAGAGGCAAGAGGATTGCTTGAGCCCGAGGTGGAGATTGCTGTGAGCTATCATGATGCCATGGAACTCTACCCAGGGCAACAGCTTGAGACTCTGTCTGAAAAAGAAACATAAAAAAAAAAAAAAAAAAAAAAGGAAAATGTGATTATAATAAAAACAATTTTTTCTAAAGAAGAACTTGCCAATTGGGAAGAATAAGTATCAAAAAGGACATTGAGGGAAATGTTGGGAGATGATGAGGGCTTCCCAAAGCAAGGTCTCTCCTAGCCTGTGGGTGAAGCCGTACTTTTAGTTGGGAAAGTTCTCCCATGGTTCCCATGAGAAAATACCATCAGGGATTTTTTTGTTTTGTTTTCTTGCTTACTTGCTTCTTCCAAAATGTGCGTTAACATCTCCAGCTGCCATCAAGATAGTCCAGGAGACAAATAGAAGTGTTCAGGAGCTGCAGACATCACAAAAGTTTTTTTCTGTGTTGTTCCCAAAAGAGATTTAACTTTCTTTGTCCTCCCATGCCCGCCTACAACCTCAGTCAGCTTTGCAGACAAACATGCCTCAAACAAGTCCCTCCGAAACCACAGGGACCACATCCTTAAGTAACAGATAATTACACAGTGGTGACTTTTCTTCTGGCTAGGTTCTCTATAATTTTTTATCCTTCCTGCTTTTCTCTCACTGTCTCATGCCCCTTGTTCTTTTAACCCAAAGTAGCTGCTTCTGTTACTATGTATAACCCACCATAGTTTCGCATCTCCTGATAACAATTTCACAGTGCCTTAGTGTACTGCTGAGGCTAGACAAAGATCATGGTTCCTCTTTACAAAATTAAAAGTATAGAAAATGTTTTTGAAAGAAGACTAGGACTTCTTGAGAACACAGCTCTTTAAATCTGAGTTCCTTTGTAAGGCCTTCCAAAATTTGTCACATGCATTGGTATAATAATGGCCACTAAATGGTAAGACCCATAAGCGTAGGCGGTATATCCAAACCCCTAATATAGAATCTAGTGTATAATGATTATCCAATATGAATTTGCTAAACAAGCAATAAAAAAATTATTACACTTAAAACCATGGGATTTCGGCTCGGCACCCGTAGCTCAGTGGTCAGGGCGCCGGCCACATGCACCAGGGCTGGTGCGTTTGACCCGGCCAGGGCGTGCTAAACAACAATAACAACAATAACAAAAAAATAGCTGGGCGCTGTGGCAGGTGCCTGTAGTCCCAGCTACTTGGGAGGCTGAGGCAAGAGAATCTCTTCAGCATTGAAGTTGCTGTGACGCCACAGTACTCTACTGCGGGCAACATAGTGAGACTCTGTCTCAAAATAAAATAAGTAAGTAAAAATAAAAATAAAGCCATGGACTTTCTTTATACAAAGTATGTTTTAGCAAAGAAGTACTCTTGGATAAAATTAAAAAGGGATGCGCTTAAGTTCTATATGAATAAGAATCATTGGATTACACTTCATTCTGGTATAGGATAGTGTTTTAGGGATGGAAAAGAATCCTAAGGATTTTTGGTGCTTTATCTTCTCATAGGAACCAAGGTAGCACAAAGAGGTGAAAACAAACAAACAAATAAAAACTCCAAATCCCACATCAACAAAATAATTTCTCCCAACAATATAAGCAATTTATGAGAAAACTTATAAGGGATTTAAACTGTTATTAAAATTATTAAAGTTGTTATTAAAATTAAAGCCTAGGGTACTGACTGACAGTGCCTGAGAGTGAGAACGTGTCCTTATTTCATCTTACTGGGTCATATCCTTTGTATTTTTTTTTTTTTTTTGATAGCATCTTTCATTAACATTCACTAAATATTGGTGTATTGGTTGATGATAAATAATGCAGAGGAATTTCTCTGAGTCAACTTACTCACTTTTTATCTCCTACCTCCTTGACCCTTCTTTTATGAGCAAGTTGATTTGGTGGAAATCATTAGATGATATTTCCCTTTCAAGGGAATAACTTGATATGGGCTTATTAAAGAATAAAGCAGAATCTTCCATGATGGGAATTGTTTGCTAACACATTAATATAAAATACCACCAAAGAAAGTCCTGACTTTTTTTCTTCTTTTCATATATCCTTATCTTTGTGTAGAACAAAGCAATAAAATTAGGCCAGAGGTAATATTTGCATGAAACTTAAGCTCTCTGTTTAAACTGATAGGACTATCTCCTGGTTTTGGCAATTCTGGCGATTCCTTTATGTTCACAACACGTAGTCTTTGTAAATATTCCTGTGATGGCTGAGTTTTACCAAAATATAACATCTGAGTTAAAACCTAACCTTCTTAGATCTGCTTTGTTATAGATGTTGCTCTGTTTCAGAAACCCTACATATGTGTCTCTACTACAAGTCTGTGGGTTAACAGTTTTGAAAATTGATGATGCTCAGTTTAAGATTTAAAACTGCCTGGTGATTTTAGTGAAAATAAGTTTTAGCTTTTATTAGGCTGTCATTTGTGGAATGACTATGATTCAGGTGAACTGTTGAGATAAGAAATCCTAGCCATGAAGCTTGCTCAGTAGGCATATGCTTTATAAATGATTGAATTACATAGATAATCAATGGACGTATTCTTCATTTAGAAAATAAGACATAGACAAGGAAGTCCTCTATAACACTAGCCTCATGCAATACCCACCCTCTCCCTCTCCCCTCCCCCTCAGCCAGGCCCAGGATTTCAGCTTTGCCTTTTTCCCCCACATTTTACTTTGCTCATTCACCAGCCTGACTACCTATATCCTTTATTTTTTATGACCTTTATTTACCCATTCAATTTTGGTATGTGGCAGTGAATCAGGAACCAGATGACAGAATCATTTACTGTTGGTACAAGGTCCTGTAGAATATATCACACAATTATCCCATAAACCCTCTTCATCACCACTGCTACCTCCACCATCATCATCAGGGTACAATGACTTAACTGCTCCTATCTCCAGCTGCATGCATCCCTTCAGTTCCCCTTTTTTATTGAAGCGCTTTCCTTATACGATATGGAAGATAAGAAGTGCTTCCCAAATAAGAAGATTACAATAAAAATTTTAAAAAAGAATAATAATAGTGGAATTATTTTTATGGAAGTTCAGCGCTCTAAAGCTGAATTCCTTTGTGAGGTCTTCTAAAATATTGTGTATTCATTTATAACTTGTCCTATTCCAGAAAGGATTAGAGGTGACTCATAAGACATGTACAAAACAAGATAATAAAATAAATATATGAGGAAAATGGGGAAAGGAATATAAATCGAATCAAGGACTGTATCACACAGATCCGCAATTGCTTTAAAATAAGCCACAATTTTGGCTTTGATTTTCTAAGTAAATCAAACAAAGAAGGGAGCTTTCAAATAGCTATGGGCCACAGAGGCCATTTTAAAAGAATAATACAACTTTGAGTGCAGTTTTCATTTCAATAGAATCAATTTGAATAAATACCTCTTTAATTCAGGGAAAAGAAAAGGAACAGCTTAAGTTCAAACTTTCATAGAAATTTTGTTTTAAGATACAAAAATTCTCCAAAATTCCCTCCCCTTAATAAATGATTCTTTAAAATGAACAAAATTGCCTTGAATATAATGATTTTTTATTATCTAGTCGACTTTCATAGATTGACACTTATATATCTGAAACCAAGTTACATAAACTGAAGCCCCTACCCTTTAGCCCCTTCCTAGTCTAACTGGGAAGACAGATGTCCACACACAATTCCAACAATGCAAGAACATGCTAATCCAAGCATGTGCAGCATTACTCAATGTGTGAGTACACATTGGATTGTAAAAATCACAGACACAGGTTCAAATCCTGGCTTATCCACTTATTTCTTCATTGCTAGATTTATCTGAGACTCAACTGCTGCTTCATAGATTTGCTAGGAACATCTTAACTTCTTTTAAACCTTAGCATGACTAGTGTTATCTCAGGAAAACTCTTCTTCATTTGTGGGACAATCTCATTTCCCATCAAATGTACTCAATGCACCTTGAGCCCTTTCTTCTTAGCACTCATTGCAGCTATAACCTTATATTTATATCTGTGTCCCAAGAATCTACCCTGGAAACTAGCAGATGCTCAGTAGATATTGGTTGAATACATGAATAATTGAGTGAATTCATTCGAATGTGTGAATGATCGCATGACACAGCACATACCTAGCTTAGTGTCTGGCTTTTTGATGATGCCATACCCTTCACTAGGAAAATTCCTCACCACTTCCATAGAAAGATATTATTATCATTAGCTCTTCAGTTGAGTGTCTAGGAATTCATGATAAAATGTTCATAAATATGGGCAGGGCACAGTGGCTTATGCCTATAATCCTAGCGCTCTGAGAGGCCAAGGCAGGTGGACTGCTTGAGCTCAGGAGTTTGAGACCCGCCTGTGCAAGAGACAGAACTTGTCTCTACCCAAAATAGAAAAAACTAGCCAGACACTGTGGCTGGTGCCTGTAGTCCCAGCTACTCAGGATGCTGAAGCAAGAGGACAGTTCAAGCCCAAGAGTTTGAAGTTGCTGTGAGCTGTGCTGTGACGGCACTCTACCTAAGGCAACAGAATGAGACTCTGTGTCAAAAATAAATAATAAATAAATAAATAAATAAAGGCTTTTATTTAAAAATGTTGAAAATAGTTATGGTTATAACAGACTAATATTTGTCTCACTTTATATCTTGTAGAGCTAGTATGGGTAAGAAATCTATCTTGTTTTTCTCTAGTGAAGAAAACAGCTTCAGCTCTTAGTACTAGGCTTACATAACCACATTTGAAAAAGCTTCAAAAATTAAATGCTGAATCACGTTTAATGTTTAATATTTATTCTACTATTTATGTTGCAGCAATGAGAGAATCTTTCTCTTAGATCCTTTAACATGATCTAACATGATAGTGTATACACGTATCTCTTTATTCTCTGTAAGTGACATAAATGACACAAAATAGGAAGACACGTCTGATTAGTTTTCATTTCACAGTGATGGAGGAAATGTTCAAGTATATAAAGCAAATTTTTTGCTTATTCTTTATATCTGTAGATAATTACCTAACTAATACCCAGCTTAACCTGTAAGGTCAACAAAAGCAAGAACTTTGAGGCGCGTTTCCGCTTCCGCCGTCGCCGTAGGTGCCTCGTTTTCCCGGCCTCTTCGAGTCCCTGTCCACCTCTCTGCATTACGTCGGGTGGCCTCCTGAGGGCACTGCGCAGCGACTCCTACGGGAGCTGAGCCCGTACCGGGACCAGCAGTTCTGGGGTGACAATGAAGAACAAGAAAAATTACCGAAGAAAAGCTGTACGTTGTATGTTGGAAATCTTTCCTTTTACACAACTAAAGAACAAATCTATGAACTCTTCGGAAAAAGCGGTGTCATAAAGAAAATCATCATGGGTCTGGATAAAATGAAAAAAAAAACAGCTTGTGGATTCTGTTTTGTGGAATACTATTCACGAGCAGAAGCAGAAAATGCCATGAGGTACCTAAATGGAACTCGTCTAGATGATCCGATCATTTGCACAGATTGGGACGCCGGCTTTAAGGAGGGCAGGCAGTGTGGACGTGGGCCATCTGGGGGCCAGGTACGAGATGAGTATCGGCAAGACTATGATGCTGGGAGAGGCGGCTATGGAAAACTGGCACAAAACCAGTGAGTGGTGAGAGCTCTGAAAAACTCCTTTGGTTTGTTGAATTTGTTGAAGAACATTACCCAAGGTCTTCACACCAGTTTAGTTTTACGAAGC
>CAUYRH010051009.1:0-30386 GCA_963574655.1 Perodicticus potto | reverse complement strand
TTGGGAGGTGGAGGCAGGAGACTCGCTTGAGCCCAGGAATTAGAGGTTGCTGTGAGCTGTGATGTCACAGCACTCTATCCAGGGTGACAGCTTGAGGCTCTGTCTCAAAAAAAAAAAAAAAAAAAAAAAATGAATCTGAATCTACCACCCACAGATCAGTGGTAAGACAGGATTTATTTACAGAAACAAAGAATACAAAAAAATGCCAAAGCCCCTGGCAGAGAGAACCAAGGTTGGGGAACCAGCACTCACTGACCCAGCACTCTGCTCAGGGGTATATATAGTCACGGGGTTATTTTGCGAAACTTAAGGGTTACATGTAGCCTTCCATTTAGCAGAAGGGGGCCGGAAATCTCAGGCCTTGGAAACTTACATGAAATTGACCTTCCCTAGAAAAGGTGGGGTTTTCCCTTCAGCCAGAAGTGCACGGGGAAGGAGACACTAAGGAACCAGTGTCTTCCCCGCAGTAGTCTGGCCCCTCTGGATCTAGAGCCTCCTAGGGACCCCCTACCTACCCTCCAGCCCGCTGGTTCCACTGCTGGCTGCTGCCACCCCAACACCACCAGGGCTAAGGTGGCAGGTCCTGGCTATCACGTTACATTTGCCTTATGAGGTAGTCTAATCAGAAAAGCCGACCTGCTGTTATACACTGGTCCCAGACACAGTCCAGAAAAGGAAGGGTACAGGGTGTGTATACTTAGGGGACAGGGTTTCGAGGACAATCTTAGAATTCAGAGGCACAGATTAGGGAGGTGCTCATAAACCGTGTTCCCAGACACTGTGGTAACAGCCTCCCATTGCCTATGTTCTTCCTCCAAATAGGATTTCCCTTAGGGAACCGGGTGTATCTCTCCCCTTATTGAAGCTGAGAACTGTGGACACAGACACTTCCCTAGCAGAGCCCCCCCCCCACCCCTTTCACGGTGACACCAAACTCCATTCAAGTGAGTTAGGCCATTTGGGGGCCGGCCAGTATAAAAAGAATTAAAGGCCAATTTAGAAAATTATTTTAAAAATAATAAATACTTAATATTTAAGCCCATTGTTGATGTTGGTTTGGGTGCTTTGATATGGGCCAGAAGTAACTAAGACTCAGGCATGAAGAGAAAAAGATTGGATACACATAATAAAAGGAGTAAGGGAAGGGTGGCTTCGATAAGGCAAAAAAGTGAAAATGAATATGTATGGTGAGTAACAAAGGTGGCCATCTGATTTTAAAGGGTAAATCTGAGCATGTTTGAGTGAGGGAAGAACCACGATGAATACGATGGTCAGGATGACACAGCAAAGTGGCTGTGTTAAATGAAGGGGGAGAGGCCGAGTCACGATGCCTGGTTTCATTGTCTAGAACAAAAGTTAGTAACAAATACTTGTGGTGGTTCTTGACCCTCCTAATGCTGCGACCCTTTAATACAGTCCTAAGGGGTCGCGACCCACAGGTTCAACCTCTGCAAGAGCCAGCCACAGTGTATACACACTGAGGACGGAAAACTACTGCTAAAGAGGCTGTCACTAAAACCCGGGCTGGGTTTGGTAAACCTTTTGATGCTGCCAAGGTGAGGTTATAACTAGAAACATAGAAAATCCTACTTTTTTTCTTTCCAGGACAACAGAATATCTCAAAGTAGACCCCAAAGGACCCCCTTAGTGGCCAGACTGCCTCCCATTCTCTTTTCACTAGTAGACACGCATAGTGCTGAACTTACTTTATGAAATTAAGAATTTTTCTATTTTTAACTCAAGATTATTTGTAACTTGTATAAAATAAGATTATATGTCAGAGAGAAAAGTAACATTCTGGATTTGACCACAGTGAAAGTAATTGATATATATGAACTCATACGTATATTAAAGATTTCAGGGCATATAGGTTGAAATGGAGCCTAAGGGGTTTTTAGAGATTTTTAAAATAATTGGTAAGATTTGTTGTATGTGTGTTTGAGTAACGCTTTATTCCAAATATTTTTCCTTTCAGCGAGGCTCCATAAATATCAGAAACTTCAGATTTTTTTAAAGTTCTTAAACCTCTTAATTATCAGAAGAATTATAGATTTAGTTGTTCCCTTAAGCTTGATTAGTCTGGCTAAATGATGTAAGTGAAATATTACAGAGGGTTGTAGTCTAAAGGATAAGGTTTCAGATCAGATCTTTTACTCTGCATGTCACTTTCTACAGACATTTAAAATGTAGACACACAAGTCCTATTATTAGCAAGCTTAATACTCAAATTGATGAAGATCTAATGTCTTGGCATTGAATTTCACTGACTTTCTTGATTGCTATGAACTTTATAATTGTTGTATTTCATCAGTGCCTGCTAAGGCCACTATGAACCTTGACATCCACGGGAATTGTTCCACTTCAAAATCTTAAATCTTAAATTCCACTAATCTTCAGTCTATCACTTCTTGTCCTTCTAAGGTTTTCAATTCTTGATACTTTCAAAATTTACACTTTTACTTCATAAAAACTTCCAGTGTCTTGACCTTCCTTTTCCACTCATTAAATAACCTTGTTTTACTTTTTTTCTTCTTAATGCATTTCATAGATTCCTTTTTCTTCCTACTCCATTGCCTTTGCCAAATTCTCAACCCATCCTCAACATTGGATAAATTTACCATTTTTATTGTTTCTCTTCTACAGTAGACTTTCAGGTGAAAATAGTAGCATATGGTATTCTTGCTACTTAGACGGAAGTAAATGACCTCAACCCCCAGCAACCTAGACTGAAAACTATTCAAAAATGGCTACTTCAAATTTTTGCTTTTCTCCATGAGCCTCACACTTTAATATAGGCCCTGATTCACTTCAGGTGAACTAGTGCTTACTTCACAAAGAAAACAGAATATACCAGAAATAGATTTTTCTTTATAGTTTTTAAACATAGGTTATGCTTTTGCCAGTTGATTTTTGACTTATTTTTATAGAAATGTTGTCCTTTACTTGGCTAAACTAGCTGAAATTACTTTCTATCACATGCAAATAAAAGTTCTTATTTTTAATTTTTATTTTTTTTTGAGACAGAGTCTTACTATGTCACCCTCGGTGGACTGCCATGGTGTCACAGCTCACAGCAAACTCAAACTCTTGGGCTTAAGTTATTCCCTTGCCTCAGCCTCAGTAGTAGCTGGGACTACAGGCACCCACTACAACACCCGGGTATTTTTTGGTTGGAGTTATTAATTGTTCTTTAGCAGGCTTGGGCTGGGTTTGAACACGCCAGCCTTACTGTATGTGGCTGGCACCCTACTCACTGAGCTCTGGGCACTGAGCCCAAATAAAAGTTCTTAAAGAAGGCACATGTACCTGTCTAAAAATCTGATCTTTGCATATGTACCATTTTGAGGGCTTTGGCAAGTAATGTTTAAATATTTAAGTCATTTTTCAGATTTTCACATCTACTCATGATACTTTTATCTCCAATTTTTAAGTAGATGCATGGATGGTTCAATTAATTAATCAAAATTTACCTTTGATGAATACCACGAAAGTGTCCTTCAAAATGCTATTCTGACTTACACTTGCATGAAGACAGTGTTAAAGTGATGCGCCATGACCTACCAATGAGAATCATGGCATAAAACAATATTTCCTAATCATTATAGTCATATATGCCTATTATTTATAATATAATTATATTTTCATCATATAACAAGGAGGCATTTTATTCAATGCTTCTCTTCAGCTGGATTTTAGGAATTCTTTATAAATTTGTATTATATAGTGTTTCTATTTTATAATCTTTTCCAAGTATCTTAATATTTAAAATATTTTAACAGTTTGTCAATTTTAGTTTGTATGTAAGCATTTATGCAACTGAGATTTTTCTTCTGTACTTAGAAAAACTGCCAGCTCTTAATCATAAAGGAATTTTTATTTTTCAAATAGCTATTTAAATTATCTGCTGTTAGATATAGAAATAACATGCTTGGGCCATTTTTAATGAATGATGTAATTAAGGGATCAATTTTAGCAATATATTTCCAAATTATTTCAGTGCTATTTATAAAATGGATTGCCCCTCAAATCACTGATTTGAAATGCCACTGATATCATGAATTAGATGATTACATGTAACAGAGTATGTTTCTTGATCTTATTTTGTTCTCTTCTGATCCTGAGTCATATAGAATTGTTTCAATTACTATTGAAGTTTAGTTTGCCTGCACAGCTAGTAGTATTTTTCACTTTTTTTTCCAAAAGTCTGTTGATCTTCATTGAGCACTTTATCTTCAAAAACACAACAGCTTAATTTAAATGGGACTGAATTTTAATAATATATTTGAACAGTAGGCTCTTTGGCATATAAACATCCTAAGTATTCGCATCGTCTAATTGATTTTTGCTTTTGCTATTATACAGAAACCATTTTATTCCAAATAATACATTCTTACTTAAAGTTTATTTTGTATGATTTTATAATGGGCCTATCAGGCATCTTTATATACTGTATATTTTTATTATCTAACTGTATCTACCTCTTCTTTATAACTTAAAGTGTTTGCAGATTTTGCTTTGCTAACTATATGAAAATATTGTCTTTAATTGGCAAATTTTGATTTTCCATTTGCATTTATTATTATTAATACTGATACAGTTAACTTAGTTTTACCCATTGTATTTTGTATAAACGTGCTCTCAGAATGATTTTGTTTGTTTTTGCCATGAGTTTCGGTGATGTGCTTGGTCCTAAGATTATTTTGGTAATTTTTTACTAAGGCATTTTTCTAAATTTAGGTATTATATATTTTAGACTCTGATGTTTATAAGATAAAATTAATTCTCAAGGAAATTTCTCCCCTCATCTCCATCTGCCCTGTGATAATTAGATACATGTAAGAAAACTTGCTATTGTTTGGTAAATAAAACCAAACCTCAACCTGTCACTTTCCCCATGTATAATCCTTTCAGATATAGCTTTAAGTATAAAGCCTGAATTCCATCCTCCACATTATTCTATACAAAGCCTTCATTCCTTTTCTTCTGAGTGAATTACATCTATTCAATCTCTAAATTGCCAAGATAAACACTTTTATGCCCCCCAAAACCTAAAAATTATCACTTTTTAATTTTTTTGTAGTAAGATGGATTTAAGGTGTTATGGTCTGTCATTTCCAGAATTGGAAGGCTTTTGTTTTGTAAAAACTTTTTAAAGATAGGGTAGCACCTGTGGCTCAAGGAGTAGGGCGCCAGCCCCATACACCGGGGTGGCGTGTTCAAGCCCAGCCCAGGCCAAAACTGCAAAAGAAAAAAAATATTTTTTTCTTAAAGATAAAAAAATACATACTAAAGAATACTTAAATTGTCTCCTGAATGAAGGAAACTATTTAAATTGGTTTTGTGTGTAATATAAATATCATATTGCTTCCATTCAATTATAAAGTCCCTGATTCTGTGGTACAATATTGTTCATAACTGATCAGAAACTGTTCTCTCTAGTAGAAAAATATTTGAAGTAGCTATATTTCTCTGAGTTAGTTAGAATGCTATTTCAGTAACTACAAGAAGTTAATGAATTTAAAAATAAAAAGTTTGATTACCATTTTGTTCAGAGGTACAGCATACTGGATTCTAGAAATTTCATTGCTACTGCTAGAGAAGCCTTCATTTATGGACTAGACATTTGCTCCAGATACCCCTAAAATCTACTGACTTTCACTGTTTAAAAAAGTCTCAGAAGATGTACTTACTTCAGCAATATTGCTACTAAGCCAAAATTTGTCACTCTTTACATTGTCAAATGTAAATACAAAAGAATTGAAACTTTAATTCACTTCTTAATGCTTCAGAACTTCTCTCCAATGAGGAAAAAAAGAAAAAGAAAAGGTCCTTTAAACTAGGCTACAATAATTTTCACCCACAATCTTGCAATAGGAAAAGAACACAAATTAGACATAAAAAAATCCCTTTCAACTCTTGAGCACAATTTTAAAGTGAAAGTTTTATTCTGAATTTGAGATTTGCCAAGGTCTGTGGCTCAGTTTCAGATACTCACTTCCCTTCTTGGCAGCAGATAATTTGGAAATCAGAAGCCTGCATACTTGAGATATTTCCAGGCTTGGAGTGTCAAAAAGACAAGATGGCATATGGTGAAGTAAAAGGGATTTCTCACTTTCAAGAACACATTTCAACTTCCAAAACATAAAAATAAATAAGTGCTTTTTTCAAATTCATAAAAGAAATAATGAGAATTTTGCCCAAATATTATAGACATATCAAAGTTAAGCAGCAAGATGTTTGAGTCTGTCACTTCCTGCAAGCTTTCTGCTAAATAGATAAGTTCAAATTTCAGGATTGTCATGTTAACTTTGGCAAAAAAGCGCTTCCTTTTTTGGCAGAGATGACAGTAATCCCCCTCAAAGAAAAATTATAGTCTAATTAAAGTATACAATTTGATGTTTTTATACCAATGTTTTTCTGGGGAGTTTCTTCAATACTCCACTTGCTAATTTTAAGTTCAAATGGATCAGAGTATGAAGGAAGTTGACTTGGAGATCTTCAGTGAATATAATTCATCCTGTTGTCCATTTACCTTATTTCATTCTTTATCCCGACTCTCTGTGTGTCACAGAGACAGAGGTGATACGTTCTGGGGGTCTTTCCACTGTAGCTATTTTATCTATTTTTCCTTTTTACCACATTTATCATCACTTCAAGTGTTACAGAATTGGTTAGGAGTCACCAATTAAATTGGTAACTTTGCTAGTTCTTTCTGATAACCTATTCCCAGGAGAAATTGTAGAAAGATTCAGTGCAGAATGAAAGATTAAGTGTGCTTATAGATTTCCAATATTTAAGTAATTATTGTGAATTATCAGTCCTTGCATTGGCGTGAATATCTCAAAACTATTTTCTCTTAACTGCTGAATAACTTAATGGACGACAGTGCTGAGCTGATTTGGGGGCATTATGTGGAGAAATCTGGAAAGTTTTGTGAAATCGCCCATATGAATCTGTGTTCTTTATTTAGATTTCTTTAAGGGATATCTTTGCATGACAGGTTCTTTAGAATATGAGTGCAAGGCTAAACACATTTGGAAAATGACATAAAGTTATCAAAGAAAGTAGCATATTGTAAAAACTCATTTTATAAAGCAGTTTTCCAAACTGTCAGATTATGAAAGCATTTGTATGTGGGTAGAGTAGGATTTTTTCCCCACGTTTATTTTTAGGCAATAAGAAATGAACTGTAAACTTTTAAAATGTCTCACTTTTATGAACCATGAAATATGCAATTCATGTCTCGAAATATCTCCTGATCTTTAGCCACTAATAGTTCAGAGGAAATCCTGTAATGTTCATAGATAACATTAAAGATAAAAATTGATGTCTTCATCATCTTTTTATATAAGAGGAAAAAAATGATAGAATGAAATGTGTAAGCTCAGATAATGTAAAATAGTCATTTAAATCATGTGTATCCCAAATATTCATAAAACATACTTATTGTAGACATCATAAGATAAATTAAATTTGCATAGGAGGCACCCAGAGTTCTTCAAGAAAAGCACAGTTTTGTACTAAGATGCTTGATTATATGATTTACGCATTCTTTTGGAATTAATAAGACATGTATGTTAAATAACTTTTTATAGGAATCATCAAAGTCACTATTTTCTCTAATTTCTAATTAGTATAAGGGTACCTACAATTAAGTTACACTGTTTACATTTCTAAGGTAAAGTGTGAGTTGTAGGTGTGTCCCTTACCCAGAAAGTGTGACATATGCCTGCACATTGTACCCACTGAATGCACCTCCTCTCCTTCACCCTTTTTGAATATAACTTTTTCTCTCATGTGGGTCTACAGTTGTTAATTTACTAGCTTCAGTTAATATTGAGTATATGGAATGCTACATTTTTCATTCTTATGATACTTTACTTAGGAGAATGTTCTCCATATGCTTTCTGGTGGTTATAAAAGATAGAAAATCTCCCCCTTTTTATGGCTTAATAGTGTTCTGTGGTATACATATACCACAGTTTATTAATTCATTCATAGGGTGAATGGCACTTGGGTTGATTCCACATCTTTATAACAGTGAATTGACCTCCTATAAACATTTGAGTGCAAACCTTCTTATGGTAAAATGACTTTTTCTCTTTTGGGCAGATACCTAATGGAAATATAAGAGCAAATGGAAGATCTACTTTTAGTTCTTTGAGGAGTCTCCATACTTCTTTCCATAAAGGCTACGCTAGTTTGTAGTCCCACCAACAGTGCACGAGTGTTCCCTTCTCTCCACGCCCATCCTAGTATCTGCTGCTGAGGGACCTGGTGAGTGGGCCATGCTCACCGAGGTAGGTGATAGTCCCATTTCTCTGATGATTTCTCTGATGAGCATGTTTTCATGTGATTTCTGGCCACTCACCTGTGCTCCTGAGTAAAGATTCTGTTCCTGTCCCTTGCCCAGTTTTTATTGGGGTTGGTTACTCTTTTCTTGTTGATGCGCTTGAATGTTTTTGTAGATTTTGGTTATTGGCACTTTGTCAGATTAATAGCATGCAAATATCTTCTCCCATCTGTCTCTTTGTTTTGTTGATTGTGTCAATAGCTGGCAGAAACTTTCTATCTTGCATCAGGTCCCAATTGCTAATTGTGTCTTCCTTATAAATTCTTTTCTTAGGTCAATAAGATTCAGACTTTCCCCCATACTTTCTTCGTGAAGCTTTGTAGTTCAGTGTCTAACATTTAAATCTTTTATCCATCAGTGAGTTAATTCTTGTAAGTGTGAAAGGTGCAAGTCCATTTTCAGTCTTTGACAAGTGACTAATCAGTTCTCTCAGACCATTTATTGAATAGGGATTATTTTCCTCAGTGTATGCTTTTGTTTGGTTTATGAAAGATTAGATGGTGGTATGAGGCCGGTTTCATCCCTAGATTTTCAGTTCTGTTCCATAGATCTACGTCTCTATTTTCATGCCAAGACCATAATATTTTGGTCATTATAGACTTGTAGCATAATCCGAAGTCTAAAAACATGATGCCTCTAGATTTGTTCTTACTTTGTAGAATTGTGTTGGCTATTCAGGTTTTTGTTCTGGTTCCTCACCAAACACAGAAGTATAATGTCAAGTTTTTCAAAGTACTACATTTGTATTTTAATGGTGATTGAATTCAATCTATAGATTTCCTTGGATAGTATGGACATTTGAATAATGTTGGTTTTTCCCAGCCAGAGGCATGTCATGTTCTTCCATTTGTTAACTTCCTCTGCTATTTCTTTTCTTGGTTTTCCATAGTTCTCTGTAGAGCTCTTTCACATTCCTTGTTAAGTATATTTCAAGTGGCATTGATGCCACTGTGAAGGGTATTATATCTTTGAATTGATTCTCAGTTTGCCTGTTGTTATATATGAAGGCTACTGACTTGTGAACACCGATTCTATATACTGAGGCATTACTATATTTCTTGATCACTTCCCAGAGTTTTGTGGTGCATTCTTTAGGATTTTCTAAGTATAAAACTATATCACTAGCAAAAATAGAAAATTTGACCTTCTCTGTCCCCATTTCAATACTTTTATATCCTTCTCTTGCCAGATTGCATTGGTGAGGACTTCTAGCCCTAAGATGAATACTAGTGGTGATAGTGAACATCCTTGCCTGGTTCCAATTCTAAGTGAAAATCCTTTCATTTTTTTCTGTGCTCATTTTGGCTGTGGGTTTGTCATAGATTAATTCTATCAGTTTAAGAAATGTCCCATCAATGCCTATTTTCTTATATGTTCTTATCAAAAAAGGATACAGTATTTTGTCAAATGCTTTTTCTGTGTCTATTGAGAATCTGTATGGTCTATGTGAGTATCTGTGTGGTCTCTGTTATTGCTTCTGTTTATGTGGTGAATTACATTTATGAATTTGCATATGTTGAGCTAGCCTTGCATCCTGGGGATGAAACCCACTTGATCACAATGTATTATTTTTTTGATATGTAGCTGAATTGTTTATTAAGATTTTATTGAATATTTTTGCATCAATATTTGTTAATGATATTGGTCTGTAGTTTTCTTTTTTGGTTGAGTTCTGTCCTGATTTGAGTATGAGAAGGATATTTTCTTCATAGATGGAGTTTGGGAGGGTCCCCTCATTCTCAGTATTTTGAAATAAGTTTTCCAGTGTGGGTATAAGCTATTCTTTGAGGGTTTGGTAGAATTCTGGTGTGAAATCTTCTGGTCCAGGACTTTTTTTTGTTGTTGAAAATTTTTTTATTGTTGTTACAGTCTTAGTGTTTGATATTTGCCTGGTCAAAAAATTGATTTCTTCCTGATAGAGTCTAGGGCAGTGGTTCTCATCCTTCCTAATGCCGCAGCCCTTTAATACAGTTCCTGTGGGTCATGACCTACAGGTTGAGGACTGCAGGTCTAGGGAGATAGTGAGATTCTGGGAACTGGTCCATTTCTTCCATGTTCAAATATCTGGGACTAGAGTTTTTTGTAGTATTCAGGGGTGACCATTTGTATATCTATGCTATCTGTTGTTTCCTCCTTTTTATTTCTGATTGAGTTTATTAGATATTTTGCTTTTCTATTTCTAGTTTATCTGGCTGGGAGTTACTTATTTTATTGAGTTTTTTCAGAAAACAAACCTTTTGTTTCATTAATCCTCTAAATGGTTCTTTTGTTTTCGATTTCTTTTAGTTCTGATCTAATTTTGGTTTTTTATTTTCTTCTAGTGGGATTGATATGGGATTGCTCTTCATTTTCCACTTCCTCTAGATGACTTATTATATTGTGGATGTATCTTTTTTCTAATTTTGGGGGAGCATTTAATATGATAAATGTCTTTCTTAGTACAGTTTTGTGGTAGTCACAGGTTTTGATAGCTTGTAGCTTCATTGTCATTTTCTTCAAGGAATCTAGTGATTTTCTTCTTTACCTCCTCCTTAACCCAGCTGTCGTTTAGCAAAAGGTTGTTTAGTTTCCATGACTTTGTGTAGGGATGTTTGTTTCTGTTTCAGTTGGTTCTTCTTTCATCTCAGGGTGGGGGGTCTGCAAAGATGTAAGGTATAGTTTCTATTCTGTTAAATTTGTTGAGGTTTGATTTGTGTCCTAGGGTATAATCAATCATAAGGAATAAATGATGAGCTGATGAGAAGAATGTATATTCAGTAGTACTAGGGTTAAATGTTCTGTATAAATCTGTTAAGCCCATTTGTTCTACAGTAATGTTTAAGGGCATCATTTGTTTGTTTAGTTTTTGCTTTGAAGATCTGTCAATTTCTGTCAGTTGGGTGTTGAAGTGTCCAACTATTAAGGTATTATAGGTTATCACATTTCCAAACTATGTAGGTTTAAGTTTAAAACTATGGGGGCATTAAATTTGAATGCATGAATATCTAGGATTAAAATATCTTCTTGTATTATTTGCTTGACCAGTATATATTATTTATATTTGTCTTTCTTTACTTTTGTTGCTTTAAAGACAATTGTAATCACGAAAAGGATTGTGACTCTCCCTTTCTATTGGCTTTTATTTGCCTGAAATATTGTTTTCCAACCTTCTACCCAGAGTTTTTATTTGTGTTTGGAGGTCTAATATGTTTCCTAAAGACATCAAATACTTGGCTTATACTTTTTTAACCTATCTGCCAGTCTGTGCCTCTTTAATGGGTAATACAAGAATTCACGTTTAAGTAGGGTGGAGTAAAGTTCTGTTTTTCTTATTGTGTGGAAATCTGTTGCCTTGTTTTATCATTTGAGCCATTGTAGAAGCTAGGCTTTGTCTTTTAGTTCTGAGTGTCTTTACTTTGTTGGTAGTCCATTGTATTGGTCTGCATATAATACTGGTTTAAGTACTTCCTGTAAAGCAGGTTTTGTAGTGCCAAATTCCTCAATGTTTTCTTTTCAGTAAAAGATTTGATTTCTCCACGCAATATTAAACCTAATTTTGTAGGGTACAGAATCTTAGACTGGCAGTTGTTTTGCTTGAGAGAATTGATGGTGGGAGCTCACGCTCTTCTAGTTTATAAAATTTCCACTGAGAAATCAAAATTGTGTTTGACACTGTAAGCCTCTGCTTACATCTGGCTGCTTACAGAATTTTCTCTTTAGAGTTTGGCCAGGTTAATTACAATGTGTCTATGAGACGTCTTATTTGAATTGAATTGACCCATGTTCCAATATCCATCTAGTAGATATATGTCTTAATCTTTGGTGATGCTTGGGAAAGTTCACTTATAATAGCATCAACTAGGGCGTCTCTCCCCTTGGGACTCTCTTCGTACCCCTGATTTGTATCTTTGTATACTTCATGTAATTCCATAAGTAAGAGATTGCTCTGCTTTTTTTCTGCCTCTTTAAATGACTGGGTTAGCTCGAGAACCTTGTCTTCAAGGTCTGAGATTCCTTCCTCTCCATAGTTAAATCTGTTGCTGAAACTTCCTGCAATATTTTGAAACTCCTTGAATGTTTCCTTAATTCTTTATGCTCTCTTATAACCTTTCTAATTTTGTTCAGGCCCTTGGAGACTTCGTCTTGCCCTTCATTTATTTATTGGGTCAATTTTTTGATTTCATTTTCATCGTTTTCCACTTTCTATTCAATTCCCTCATCATTTTTGCCATCCATAATCTGAATTCCATTTCCTTCATTTCCATGACATCTTTATAGTTGGGATCTCTGTGGTAGCAGCATTGTGATCCCTGTGGGGAGTTGAGCTGTTTTAATTCTTTATGTTTCCAATTTTGTTTTTTTTTTTCCTGTTTGGTGACTCCTCCTCATGCGTGGTTTCTTCTTCATTTCCTTCTCCTACTTTCTTCTCTTACTTCCTCCTTCCCTTTGATCTTTGCCTCTAGGCTTTGAGGTTCACATGGTCCTTTAGAAGAGAAGAGTAAGAAAAGAAAAGAGAGAGAGAGAGAGAGAAAGGAGACTAGTCATTAGGTAAAAATTAAGGAAAAATGAAGTATCTATCTATCTATCTATATAATCTGAGGTTAATATCCTTTTTACTGGTCTACAAGAGATAATGAAAGGAAAAAGAAAAATCAAAAGAGCCAGGCAGGGTTGCTCATGCCTGTATTTGCAGCACTAGTGGGAGCTAAAACAGGATTGCTTTAGCTCAGGCATTCCAGAGAAGCTTGAGCAAGAGTGAGACCATGTCTCTACTAAAAATTGAAAAAGTCCTGTGTCACTCTGGCTCCAGGGTCCCCATGCCAGAGACGCAGCAGTGCTCCCACCACCCTGCTCCCACTACACACACCTGCTGTGACCTGGCTCTCCTTACCTCCCAGAGCCAGTCCACACCCGCAGCTGCCCAGCCCACCACCACCCTCCTCAGCCATGTCCACCAGGTCCATGTCCTCATCATCCTACTTCAGTGGCCATGGCACTGCAAACTGGTGAGCTCCAAGCAGGGCTGCTATATTACCCTTGCCACCTGTACCTATAGCCAGAGTGGCACATATGCCACCCGTTTCTCGGCCATGCACATGCGGATCAGTGTGCTCACCGTGCGGCTACTGCAGGACTCAGTGGACTTCTCTCTGGCCGACACCATCAAGACCGAGTTGAAGAATGCTCACCCCAATGGGAAGGTGGAGCTGCAGGAGCTGAATGACCACTTCACCAACTGCATCGACAAGGTGCGCTCCCTGGAGCAGCAGCACAGATCCTGCTGCCGAGCTCAAGCAGCTCGAGGCCAGGGCACGTCACGCCTGGGGGACCTCCATGAGGAGGAGACGCAGGAGTTGCCCAGCAGGTGGACCAGCTGCCCAACAAGGCCCTCGGTGAGGTGGAGAGCAGCAGCCTATGGAGGACAAGGTGTGGCTCTGGGAGAAATTGCAGAGGAGATGCTTCAGAGAGGAAGCTGAGAGCACTCTGCCATCTTTCAGACAGGACGTTGACCGTGCATCTTTGGCATGTCTTGACCTTGAACGCAAAGTGGAATCCTTGCAAGAAGAGATTGCCTTTTTGAAGAAACTGCACAATGAGGAAATCCAGGAGCTGCAGGATCAAATTCAGGAACAACATGTCCAAATCAATACGGATGTTTGCAAACCTGACCTCTTGGCTGCCCTGGGTGACGTATGTCAGCAGTGTGAAATCGTAGCTGCCAAGAACCTTCAGGAGGCAGAAGAACGCGGACCTCTCTGAGGCTGCTGATCCCAACAGCGGTGCCTTGCGCCAGGGAAGCAGGAATCCAGCGAGTACCGAGACAGGTGCAGTCACTCACCTGCGAAGGGGACGCCCTTGAGGGAACTAACCAGTCCCTGGAATGCCAGGCTCATGAAGTGGAAGAGAACTTTGCTGCCAAAGCTGCTGACCACTGAGACACTATTGGCCCCTGCAGGACATAAAGGAAGAAATGAATCCCCCCCTTCCAGAATACCCAGACCCGCTGGAAGCTAAGACGGCGCTTGACTTTGACTTTGCCACTTGTAGGGGGCTGCTAGAAGGGGAGGAAGGTGGGATTTCTCTGCCTCTTCCAGACTTTTCCTCCCTGAACCCGAGAGAAACCAATCTCTATTCACTCCCTCTGGTTGATACCCACTCAAAAAGGACACTTTTGATTAAGACCATTGAAACTAGAAATGGACTGGTTATCAATGAAGTTTCTCAGCATCTCGATGATCTTGAAAAGAAATTGCACACACTCCGTGAAGCAATATATTACCAGCAAGATTAGAAAAGAAATCCATATCTTACAGGAACATCTTTCAAGTTCCTTTATGCAATTTTTCAGGAGCTTTTCTGTCTGCAAGATAGATTTGGAATAGGAATAAGCTCTAGTTCTTAACCACCAACACTCCTAAAAGATTTAGGAAAAAAGTTTACACTATAATCCAGTTTATGAAGAAGTCTTGTCCTAGAATACTTTTTTAAAAGTATTTTTGAATACCATTACAACTTCTCTTTTCCCCCAGCAAGTATTCGATCAACTTGTTTCTGATTCATAAATCTTTGGTAAAATTCAAATAAATAAATATTGAAAAAGTAGCTGGGCATTGTGGTGGGTGCCTCTAGTCCCAGCTACTCAGGGGGCTGAGGAGGGAGGATTGTTTGAACCCAGGAGTGTGAGGTTGCTGTGAGCTGGGCTGACACCGCAGACACTAGTCTGCGGCAACAGGATGAGACTCTGTCTCAATAAAAAAGAAAGAAAGAAAGGAAAAAATGTAAAGAAATTTTAATCCTTTCAATCCTATGGTGGACCTTGTCTGACATAATGATTTTTTTTTATTTATAAACAAAAAATTATTTATTATTTTATTTTGTGTAACCGAAAATAGATAATTAAATCATCAGGTGAGTTCATATTTATGTTTTTCCCCTTTAAAGCTGTAAATAATTACAAATAATCCACCAGCCTCTTTCCTGCCTGAAATAAGTAAGAATTGGTGAGGTGGAGGGTGGCAGAAAAATTGGTTGGGAAGGGTTAATTGTCATTACTATGGACAGATGTCTAGGAGTATTCTGTATGTTCTAGGACATTGCTCACCAGTTCTGTGGCCTGTCAGTTCTGTGGCCTATTTTCTTTTCTTTTCTTTTTTTTTTTTTGAGACAAGGAATATGTTGCAGTGATCCAAATCATACCCAGAGATTAAAAAGATGTCTGTGTGGAAGGTGGGATCTCCCCAATCTGGTCCATGGCACCGTGGGATCAGCCCAAAGATAGTTATCAGAATTTTGGAGGAAGAACCAAGGCTGGCCTCCTGGCCAGGCACTGGGAAGCCCTGCCAAGCTGGAGCCCTACGGGTTCATTCACCAGGAGCCTCAGCCATCCCTGCTCCACCCCTGTGATTTGCTTTCATGGGGTGGTGAGGTGCCAGGCATCCAAGTTCCCTGCAGACCAGACTCTATACCCCAATCTGCCTGTATGCAATGCTGGGGAGCATCTGGTACAAGCCACCTGGCACTGTCCCAAAGAAGCTGCTGAGAGCTTTTATGTCACAGATAGTGGCACGGGTTCCTATTTCTTGCTCATTCACACCACACCATCCACCTGCAGGTATAGGTCTACCCAGAATTCCAGCAGTCCCTGGGTACCCCGCAGGGGCCATGTGGGGTGGTGGATATTCTCTGGTGGTCTTAATCCCCAGGGATTCCACATGCAGACTCTGCACCTCGGTTTCTGTGCCCCCATGCACACACTTTTTTGCTGGCCTTCCTCTTTTCTTATCTTTTTCACTCCTGGGGTCCCAAACTGTCACTCTGTGCCTTTGGAATACTGTTTCTCATTGAGGTGGGCCAGATGGTCCAGAAGTGGATGGTCCCTCTTCTGCCTGACCTTACTGAAAGCATCTTGTGACGAGATGCCCCTAAATCAGCATCTTGGAGCCCATCCTCCACCGATGTCACTGTTTCCCTCAGTTTCATTATTAAAAAAAAATGTGTCTAATTAACACCTGCGATCATAATCTAGCCCATGGACTAGAAAAACAGAAAATCAAATCTACATCAGTGTTTGTGACTTTAGGAGTTATCAAATATTCAATACTCTCCACACTGACTGTGCCCTTCTATGATAATTTTTATGTCTGCCTTTGTAAGTGTTCACAGTAACAGATCAAATATATGGTATGTTTCACCTTTATATTGGGATTACATGTTATCAAGTGCCTCCCCCTCACAGGAGCCCACTCTTCCCTGATGATATCTTGCAAAACAGACTGAAGGGGTTTAAAAGTTATCCACTTTTGCAGACGACTTAAAGAGTTTTAGTTTCCAAATCACCTAACATTGTTTAAAATTCAGGGATTTATATCATGAAGATATCTGAATTCTCCCACAGAGTGAGGTATTAGTATTTCAGCAAAAAAAGAAATACATGAGACTAAAAGGCTTACATCCTTCTGGGAACAACTTTAAGCATGTCTATATGGATAATATCCTTAATATTAATGTGAAATTGAAAGCAATATACAATTTGCTAATGTCAAAATGAAAGCAATAAGTTTTAAAAATGTGATGTCTTAACCCCTATAATTCTGTGTAATATTTTGCCAATTTCTTCTTGGAGATATAAGAATGGTGTTATATTTTTTATACATCGGTGTTTGCACATGTATATGTATACACCACACATATACCCTACATATATATGTGTCAGCAAATACTGTTTTAAATAACTCTATAAATAATAACTCTGTACTGTTATTAGTATATAAGTCTTTTAACCTAATTCCATTGATTTTCTGTTTTCAATTCTTTAAAAAATGTTTAAATTTTCTTACTTTCAGTAAAATAAATACATTGTGGTGATATCTTTGTACAGGGATCTTTTTTTGCACTTTGTTTGCATATATGACTATAACCTTAGGATAACTTATTAAAAGTAGATTTCCTGGTACAAAAAGATGAACCATTTTTAGAATATATCTCTTTCCCCTCCTTGTGTAATCTCACTCTTACTTATGGCTTTAAATAGTATTTATATATGGAAAACTTTAGTGGGAAGCTCCAATCAAGGCCTGTCTCCTAAAATCTACTGAATGATGTCTAGAGTTGACAATATAATAACTATCCAAAACTTAAAATGTCCATGAAAGGAAAAAAAGCCATATCGATTTTACAAATAGAAGAGTATGGTAAAATATGAGTCAGGTGATAGCTTCCCTAGTCAAAATACATTAATTTTTGTCATCTCATGGATAAAATTCAAATTATTTCTACATCTTAAAAAGCCCAGGGATGTGATCTGTGGCACTCTACCTTTCTGACTTTTCTCTTGTCTTCAACCTACTCATTGCTATCTACATTAGCCCCTGTGTTTTACTTCAGATGTGTCTGGCATTTTCCCTCCTGAGGTCCTTTTTGAGCATTCTTCCATCTGCCTGAATTGCTTTTCCCCCAGATGAAGCCGACCCCCTTCCCTCCTTTCTTTCAGGTCTCTGCTCTCACTACAGATATCTGAGGTGACCGCCGTAATCATCGTATGGAACACGCACCTGTTACTCTATATTCTCTTTCTCTTGTTTCATTTTCTTGTAGCCCTTATAACCAGTCAGACTATTAGACATTTGTTGTTATTGTTGATTCTTTTTCCATCCTGAATATAATAACAGGTTCTGAGAACCTGGGCTTTGTCACTCATATCTACAGCTGAAACCAACATCTAGCATGTTTCTTGGTATCCGATGGATTTTTTACAAATATTAATTGAGTTAATAAATAAATGAAGACTTTTGATGCATTTTAGCTAATAGCTTCCTGCCAATTTGAATCAGTTTACTCTATTACCAAGCACATTTGAAGGTGCCTTCTCTACTATGCTTTAATTAACATGTGGAAATGTAGTCCTCTAGCTCACAGAAATACACACACACACAACCTCTGCAAAGCTGATAGGAAGGGAACAAAGGAGTGATGTAAGCATTTCACTGTGAGTAGACTAGGAGCAGAGTACTGTAACTGAGGCCCTGAGTAGTTGGAGAGCTGCTGAGGACTAAAAGAAAGAAAAAAACAGAAAGGGTGTGAAGGCAAATGCAGAAGTTAAAGGCAGACAGTGCACAATGGCAGAAAATAGATTTGGAGAAACTATTTTAGCCAAGAACTGGGATGGACATTGGATTTTCACATATGCCTCAAAGCATTGATTGTTTTTTCTAATTTTTCTGAAAATATGTTCTTAGAACTAGCACACCAAAAGGAAACTAAGTTTTCATTTTATATATAAAGTATATATATATATATACATATATAAAGAGAAGAAAAATACCACAAATAATATGCCATGATTAAATCTGTATGGTGAGATAATTAATGTTTTTGAAAAAAACACCTCATACAGTTCTCAATAAGAATGCTTTGAGTTATCTTCTGATATTAGTATAAAAATACATTGCCCTATGTCTCAAAGCTGAAGCCCAAACCTTTTCACTTCTAAGTTATTCGAAGTTTATGAAACATTTACTTATTTTTAGATTAAATTTTCTCTCTTTCTCACTCTATCCATCTCCCACCCAATGTTTCTGTATCCATCTTAACCAGGCAATTTATGGCTGAATGAGGAGAATGCACAGCAAACCAAGAATCACGATTACCGTGTTTCTGAACACTCAATATGACACAGGCACAACTCATTTTAGTGCACTTGTTTTATTGCTCTTAGCAGATAACACAATTTTCACAAATTGAAGGTTTGCAGCAAGTCTGCTTCAACTCAGTTGATTGGCACATGCTCACTGCGTGTCTCTGTGTCACGTTTTGTTAGTTCTTAAAATATATACAACCATTTCATTATTATACCTCTTAGAGTGACCTATGATTGGTAATCTTTGATGTTATTGTTTTAATTGCTTTGGGGCACCACAGAGTGTGACCATGTAGCATGGTGAATTTGTTTAATAAATGTTGTATGTGTTATGACTGCCCCATCAATTGGCCCTTCTTCCATTTCTATCCATCTTCTTGGACCTCCTAATCCCTGGGATACATTGTTATTAAAATTAGGCCAGTTAGTAAATCTACACTGGCTTCTAAGTGTACCAGTGAAAGAAAGGATCACAGATCTCTCACCTTAAACCAAAACCTAGAAATGATTAGCCTTAGTGAGAAAGGCATATTGGAAGCTGAGATAAGCAAGAAACTAGGCCTCTTGTGCCAAATTCATATCCTATGAATTCAAAGGAATAATTCTTGAAGGAAATTAAATGCTAGTCCAGTGAACACAACAGTGATATTATTATCAATGTTATTAATAACAAGCCTTATTGTTGACATGGAGAAGGTTTTAGTGGTCTAGATAGAGGATCGAATCAGACTCTGCATCCCTCCAGCCAATGCCTCATCCAGAGAAAGGCCCGCACTCTTCCCAATTCTGTGAAGTTCATGAGACATAAGAAAGTTGCAGCAGAAAAGTTTGAGGTCAACAGAGATTAATTTATGAGATTTAAGGGAAGAAACTATCTACATAACTTAAACATGCAAGGTGAAACAGCAGATGATGATGTAGAAGCTTTAGGAAGTGATCCAGAAGATCTAGCCAAGATAATTAGTTAAGTGGTTACCCTAAAATACAGATTTTCCATGAAGATGAATCAACCTTCTATTAGAAGAAGATGCAGTCGGCTCAGCGCCCATAGCTTAGTGAGTAAGGTGCCAGCCACATACACAGAGGGTGGTGGGTTCAAGCCTGGCCCGGGCCTGCTAAACAATGATGACTGCAAACAAAAATAGTTGGGCATTGTGGTGGGCTCCTGTAGTCCCAGCTACTTGGGAGGCTGAGTCAAGAGAATGGCTTAAGTCCAAGAGTTGCAGGTTGCTGTGAGCTGTGATGCCACAGACCTCTACCGAGGGCAACATAGTGAGACTCTGTCTCCAAAAAAAAGAAGATGCAATCTAGGACTACCACAGCTGGAAAGGAAAAGTCAATGCCTGGCTTCAAAACTTCAAAGGACAGGCTGACTTTCTAGTTAGGAGCTGATGTCGCTGGTCACTAAGTTGAAGGCAATGCTCCTCTACCCTTCTGGAAATCCTAACACCTTCATAAATTAGGCCAAATCTACACTGCTAGTGTTCTATAAGTGGAACAACAAAACCTTAATAACAACACATCGAATTACAGCATGGTTTACTGAACGTTTTAAGTCCATTGTTGAAAAATGTTGTTCAGAGAAAAATGATTTATGTTAAAATATTGCTACTCATTGACAATCTACTTGGTAACCTAAGAGCTCTGATGGAGATGCACAAGGAGATTAAAGTTATTTTCATGCCTGATAACACAGAATCCACTCAGCAGCCCATGGATCAAAGAGTAAATTCCAACTTTCAAGTCTTAGTATTAAAGAAATACATTTCATAAAGCTATAGCTACCATAGATAGTGATTCCTCTGATGGATCTGGAAAAAGTAAATTGAAAACCTTCTGGGTAAGATTCCATTCTAGATGCCATCAAGGATATCCCAGATTCATGCAAAGAGAGCAAAATACCAGCATTAACAGGAATTTGGAAGAAATCAATTCTAATCTTTATGGATGACTTTCAGGGTTTCAAGACTTTAGTGGAGGAAGTAACTGCATATGTGGTGGCAATAGCAAGAGAGCTAGGATTATAAATGGAGCCTGCAGATGTGATTGAATCTCTGTGAATTTCATGGTGAAATTGAATGAATGGGCAGTTACTTTTTAAAGATGAACAAAGAAAGTAGTTTCTTGAGATGAAATCTACTTCTGGTGAATACAGTGTGAACACTACTGAAATGCCAATGAAGAATTTAGAATATTTCATGGATTTAGCTGACAGCAATAGCAAAGTTTGAGACCACTGACTCCAATTTTGGAAAAATACTGTTGGTAAAATGCTATCAAACATCATTTCATGCTACAGAGAAATAATTTGTGAAGAGGAAGAGTAAATCAATGAGGCAAATTTTGGTTGTCTTATTCGAATAAATGGTACAGGCACCCCATCTGTCAGCACTTCTGCTGTACTCAGCAGCCATCAACATTGAGGAAAGACCCTCCACCAGCAAAAAGAGTGACTCAGGAGTTTGAGACCAGCTTGAGCAAAAGCAATACTCCATCTCTAGTAAAGAAAAAATTAGGTGGGTGTTGTAGCAGGCATGTGTAGTGCCATCTACTCAAGATGCAGGAGGATCGCTTGTGCCTAGGAGTTTGAGGTTGCTGGAAGCTAGACAGATGCCAGACACCAGGGCACTCCATCCTGGACAACAGAGTGAGATTCTGTCTTAAAAAAGAAAACAAAAAAGACTATAGTTCAGTATGACGTAACTTTTATATGTACTGGGAAAGCAAAAATAAAAACATGTGACTTACTTTATTGCAATATTCACCTGATTGTGGTGATGTGGAACTGAACCCCCAATATCCACAAGGTATGCCTATTTTTCTATAGTGGATACTGTTGTGATGAATGCCCAAGACTCATTCTCCCCTAGAGGAGAGGAGATGGTTAGCTTAACCCAATCATGGTAGCTCCTTCATTGTCTGTACCAGTGATCAATTCACAGTTTGAACAATAAAGTTTCTCCAGGATTTTAGAAAAAAATAAACAAAAAGTTCTAACTCCTACTGGATGGAAACAAAAAGCATTTTTTCTCTGGACTGATAAACACTAACACAGATTGAAGTCAACACCTGGCAAAGGACATAGATAAGACACACACACACACACACACACACACATGCATGTTTGCACACAGATGTATTAATTGTGTTTGTGGCTAGTCTCTACCTCCACATCATGAAGGAAAAGGAATATCTATGGGAGCAACTTGGAAATGAAAAGAAAGGACAGTATAAACTTCAGCCTTTAAGACTGAGCTTTAAACTAGAAGAATTTGAACAATTTGGGGGTTAAATTGAGCTGCTATTACTGTGGGATTATATTTCCCCATTGCTCAGTGCATATGACACTCAATAAATAATGTTTATTGCAGGCTTTATAAACAAAAGAAAATAAAATAGATATCCCATAATCTACACAACTGACTTGTGACTACTCAACACATCTTATAATATTTGGGAATAAATCAATTATAAATATTCTTAATAATTATATTCTTCAATTTATCAATTGATTTACACACATCTAGAATTAATATTGGCTGCCAAACAGATTTATAATGAAGACTTATAACTGTAGTGAAATTTTAGGGCAAAAGTTATTTACTATCACATTTACAATATGTGAATTACTATTCGATGTTGGTAGTTGAATGCTTTTTAAATCAACGAAGAAATTATTATAAGTCATAAGTTACCACTATAATAGGCCAAAAAATAAGTTTAGGAAGTCTCTGATTTAGTCAATCATAATTTAATCATGGTTTCGTTCTTCAACAGGATATAAAGCAAGAAATGGAGGCAAACTCGACGTACAAGCATCGATGGGATCCTGCCTATTGTCTTAACACAGAAGTTCCCCAAAGAAATTCTTTCTTCTAAAGAAACAGAGTTTTAAACATTTTGTCCTTTTTTGTTTGTTTTAATATTTTTCTTCCTTTTGCTCATTTTCTTATATCTTCTCTTAAACTTTTTCCTCCTTCCTATTGTAACTAGATGGTATTCATCTACCTTTCCATAGCATTCTATGACCATCATTATAGCAGCTTTTTCAACTGTAGGGTCATTCTCTAGCTGCCCATCTCTTGCCTGTCATGGAAGCTCCTTTATGATAAAATTCTCCTTAACTGTCCATCCCTAATATCTGCCACATAATGGCAAACATAATAAAAATATATTGAATGAATGAAATTAGTGGGACAATAGTAAGCTTCCTATGTCCCAATAAAACAATTGAAATAGATCATAATTTTAATTTTGGTTACATGTATGTTTGTTTTAAATATTATCTATGCTAACTTCCTAAATGGAATCAACAATTGAACAATTGTAAACTATGAATTCTAATTATGCTCCTAAAGTTTATAGTGAAACTATATTTTATAAAAATTAGGGGTCATGTAGTTCTGTGAACAATAAACCAGAATTACATGGTTCGCGTCTATGTGTTTGGAGAGGGGTAGAGGAGAAAGGAGTAAGTTCCCCAAAGATCATAGATCTGAACAAAACTAAAACAGTCAAAGGCAAAACCACATACTCTCCATTGTCATTTGAACTCTTGCACTTAAAGTATGCCCCCCCCCTTTTTTTTAATTTGAGGTAACCAAAGAATGGTTTGGATTTAAACAGATTATGGAATTAATTAAGTTGATTGATATTGCATAGGTAGATTATGGATTGAAAAATTATACTCAATTTTTTAATTACAATTACCTAATCTCCAGGGAAAATAAACTTTCTTTTATGGCAATCTATCTAAATAATCGGGAAAATAACAATTCATTGTTATCTATTCAAACAAAGAGAATTTGATGTCCTAGGAGATTGGTTAAACAGACCTTTAAAGGATTAAACAATAGAAAAAGGAGATAACAAAATAGTAATAATTGAAGGAAAGAGACACTCACTACTCATCCAGTTAGAGAAACAAAGGAGATGTGCAAGTATCTAACATCTTGACAAGGGCCTCAATGGGTTGAAGGTAATCCTTAGGAAAGCTGATTCTTTCTGGCTGGTGCTGGTACCTGTGAAAGAGTTAACTAAAGCTGGTTCTAGAATTATTTAATGATGCTGGGGACTGGGGTAAAGAAATGCAGGGCTGCGGGAAGCTTTCTGTGCTAGTAAAGACAGCACGCAAAAGGACAAGAAGTCTCTTCTTTTCTTGTCCTACTATACTTTTCCTCTCATCTGTCTCTACGAAAAAAAGAGTTTCAGCTCCAGCTTGCAAAGAAGAGTACAGAAGGGTAAGAAATGATGTTGACCCTGAGAGACAACAGCCCTGTAACTTGTACAATAGCATTGTGTTCTGTTCAATTAATTTTTTTTCTAAATCATCCCTATTTTATTGACATCTTTATTTGGCATCACTGATTACAGGTAACTGGTGTAATACTGATCAGTCACATAGAAATCCACTAAAGTTCTTGTGAATTCAATCTTCGTTTGGTGAAAAAGTTCCCTAGAATATTTTCAACTTTTTTGACTAGATTGTATCTTCATAATAAATTCATCCTTGTTTGGCTCTAGTAAGTGAAGCCAACCTTATAGATTTTGTTGCCGTTGTTTTTTCACCTTCCATTGTGAGTAAGGATAAATATCTGTAAGCCTGCCCTGCCAGATATGGCCCATTAGTCACAGGGAAAAATAACCGTATGTGGAATATTTCAACCCAAATTCATCATGACCACTAAAAAACAACGCAAAGCAAATATCCTATTAGTGATGTGCCAGTAGCTTGATCATTGCGAGTGAAGGATGGCACATGAATGAATTTATATCAGGCAGCTTTCAAATTCACATATTTCAAATTAACAGCAATCAGTCAATTACACGCATGGTATTGACTTACTTCACATACTGCCCGTGAGCAGGCTGGAAACATACAAATGAAATTGAGTCAGATTTATGATGGATTTGCAGATTGCCTAAATCCTAGCAGATACTCTATCTTTCTGAAATGCAGAGACATGCTGCTTTAATTAAAATAACCAACTCTAAAATAGGCAAAATTAAAGGCTAAGCAGATATGTGGGAAAACAAACATCAAAAGCAACAATGAAAATCCTAAACTGAGTAAAATGGGAATTAATTGAACAGGAAATTTTGTCATTTGACCCATCATTAAGTAACAAATAGTAAAGATAAGTAAGGCTTACAGAAAAATAAGCTGATACAGTTTTGCAAATTGATAAAAAATGTTTCCAGAAATACACAAGGCAATGGTAGCATAACTAGAAAAAAAAAATACATATATTCTTAATTCTGTCACTTCAATAAAGAAGACCATGTCAATATGTTTTATTTGATTAAAAAGTACAGTTTTAAGCATAGTTATGTACCAATTGAAATTATCTTTATAAATCCTGTAAAGTATTTGATAAGCTATAAAATCAATGCCTTAGCAGTCATTTTGTTTATTTCATATTTGTTTTTAAAATGAGATGAGGCACAATTAATTAAACTAAATTAATGACACTTTTAATTGCTATTTTATAGCAAAATTCAGCAGTTATGGTTAAGCAGGGATGCACTTTGTGAATTTTGTTTTTTAAACTCTATTCATCATATTAAATACTTAGGTTTGTTCACCATTAAAACAAATCTTTGAGGTCTTTTGATTATGAGAAACGAAATAAGTGATGAACATTCAGTTATGGAAATATCCAATTGAATAATCGAATTAAATTTCCTCAGTGGTAGAACATTTTCTATTGTAGCCTTTTATCTAGTTTGGTTTTATATGTCTATTAGTGGAAGAGAGAGAGAATCCTTGGGTCTTGGGTTGCTTGCTTTTAATGGTATATTACCAGTATCTTTAATAGTATTATTTAATAGTAATTAATATATTTAGTATTAACAAATTAGTAAATAGTATGTCATTGGTTAGGTTCCTACATATTGTGAGGAGCAGGAATTTGGGAAGGATCTCAGGTTATGATACAGTTTTATGATTTTCCATTTTTAATCCCTACTCCTGCCGTCCACTGCAAATACTGGCTCTGAGTAGACAGTAGCCCTCCTGGTGGCTTCCCAAGGACGAAAGATGGAGATTTTCTAATTATCTTTTAATTTATTAAGCAATTTTTCAAGTAGCTGTATTTTGTAAGAAGCTCAGTTACTGTATGCCTATTCTAACTATTGCAAGGCCCTGCCTTTTGTCCCCATATACATTAAATACCTGGTTCTAGAGCCTACATTTTTAAAAATTTCAGATTAATGTGAGGGTACAAATGATTAGGTTATACTGTTTGCATTTCTAAGGGAAAGTTCAAGTTGCAGCTAAGCCCTTCACCAGGGGCTGTGCTGCGTACCCTCACATTGTGCATGACAGATGAGAGGTTACCCAGCCCCATTTCTCCTTCCCTCCCCCCTTCCACATGTGAATATACTTGTGTTTAATCTTCAGTGGATTCTCTTCCCCTAGGGTGCCCATGGATGGCATTTGCTCTAGTTTGCATCTTCTCTGTGTTGTTACTTGGGGGATGATTAAATTTTCCCTTGTGTTTTTTTTCAACTTGGATTATTATTTTTGTGTCTGATGTTTATATTTGGTATTGTGCATGGCAGGAGTTGAAGTTGTGCACTCTTACTAGCTTAGTCCACTATCCTGAGGAAAGACACCATATATTTGAGGTGCACATGAAATGGCAGTTGCTATTATTAATAAAATGAAAACTTCCAAAGGTAAGAGTAAGCCCTGTTTATTCCGGTGACCCCAAATGACAATCAACACCTTGCCGCTAGTATTTGTATAGACAACCAGATCTTTTCCAACACTGAAAGAAAGAAAATCTAAACTAAACAAAACTAATTTATGCTAATTTGCTATTTAGATTATCGTTCCACAGTTTCATTAGAAGCCGTTACCACTATTCAGGTGATAAGTACTCTAAAAACCTGGGCATCACCACTACACAATCCACCCATGAAACCAAAACCACTTGTGCCCCTAAATCTACCAAAATATAAATAACAATCAAAAAGCCATTAGGTTTAATGCACACATTATTTTACGCATCAAAATGTCCATCAAGGGTTTTACTGCATTGTAGGTTATGAGAAATGATAACATATGCCCTTTGACCTCACAAAGTGTAAGTCATGTCAAGGAAACAGGTCCACGTGCATACACTAGCTACCCTACCGGTCATAAGACCAAAGACACTGTGGAGTACAAGGATGAGATGACAAATTTGACCAGGTGGTGGTTTAAAATTTAGAATAAGGTAATATTTATCAGTTTTTGTGCTCTAAAATTTCTAACCATTTTAGTGACCCTAAGAGTTTTGTGTCTTCTTATCCTGCCCTTCAGCAGTGATTACAGAATATGGGTGAAATGAAAATGAAATCCACCTAGTGTAATTTTTTAGAAATTCAGTCTCAGGAAGTTGGCTCCGGGGAATATAGGCACATAATCAAAATGGCAAACGTTTGTTGAATCTTACTATATGACAAGCAGTTACCCCCAAATCATATTTTTGAATTACCAGTACGTTTTAAATAAGCTATTTATTTCCTGAGCTGTGCTGTGGAGCACATACACATTTTTACCATTCATAGATACAGATACACTTTTCCATCCATTTTATCATAAATTACCATGTCCTTTAACCAGAGAAAATTTCATTGTGCTTCAAAATATAAAAGGACATTCACATTCATCCGGAAAAGTAGTGCTTAATTTTCTCTTAACCAATGGGACTATTAAAAGCAATTAAGGATTTAAAATGTGAAAGAGAAAGATCATCTATATTGATGGAAAGAATAATATAAAAATTTCTAATCCAAATAAAACTGCTACTTCATTTGAACTCAACCTTTGAAATATATAGCAGGTTGTGTGTGTATTTAGTTGCATAGTTTGGCTAATAGCCATGAAACAGTCTAGTACTTTTCCTATGCAACTGGCATGTACTTAGGACTCTGATACAATGGGGAAAAAAAAATCCTCTCAAGTTCAAAGAGATTACATACTTATCTAGCTTTCTGCCACGTAAGATTTTTATCTTGTCTTCTTTTATTGTGCTTTTTAATAAATGTTAAATATTTTCAGCTAAGAGAACTTGTCTCAGAGAAGGAAAAAGAAAAATTAATGATGTTTGGACATGGTCTTCTTTGTATCCCATTAGTTGGGAGTCAATTGACTAAACTGTATTGACGTCCTAATGAGTCTAAGGGGGGTATAATATTTACAATGTTGAAAATAAACTTTTTCATAAAGGAGTAAAGTATTGCAATTACTTAGCAAAATAATTACTATAAACACTAAATATTGATCTTCACATGTGAAAAATTATCAATCATAATGATAATACAGGAAAAAATTTGACCGGAAGTAAGAAAACCTGCATAACAGGGTCGAGACTGTTACCTATGTGAACTCATTTACATTCCCCTTCATTTATCTGATAATATGGTGAAATCATCAGGTTGATAAAAATATCTCCGATTGTACGTGAAGCCTGCACACTGTACTCCATGATTGAATGGAGTACACAGCTATGATTCAATAAAAAAAATAATAATAAAATAAATAAAAATGCTCAAGTCAGATCTAGTTTCTAATACTATTATTTAAAAGATACACTATAAAAAGTATGTCCTTCCCATGATAAAATAAAATAAAATAAAATAAAATTAGTAATGAAGAGAAATTTCAGCTCTGAGCCATCTTGAAACTTCCCCTCTGCTGAACGATAGCTTGAATGTTTGACCTTCAGATAATTGAGTCTCTTTTCTAAAAATCTGTCAAGCTTACTTGATCCAGAAGAGAATTAATATCCTGAAGGTCCCTTTTCTCAAGAGGTTCCTGGGTGTGTTGAGCAATACAGAGCTTGCCCCTTCACAGGAGGTGACCAGAAGTCCAGCAGCAGCCTGTTCTCCTCCCTGTTGGTTAAGTTCATGGTCACATTCGCAGGTGCTAGGCAGATGCTGATATCTGATATGATATTATTTAGAGTAGTATCGGACCGTTTGGGGGATTGTCTGTTAAAGAAGTTCAGTCCTGGCAAGTGCTGGTTCTCAGCAACAAGCTGGAATAACGAACTTTTTTTTTTACTGATGGCAGAAATATTACGTTTCACCTCGGTGGGCCCACGGGAAGGAACATCACCTGAGAGCTCCCAGAGCTCAGCCTCTCTGTCCATCCCCCTTCCTGAACAGTAGCGGCCTCTGCTCAGCTTTCTTGACTCCTGTTTTTTATATACATGAATATAGGGAGATGGCACCCATCAATATTTCCAATATTTCTCTTTTTCCCAAAATATACTCCCGGGGTGAGCTCTGATTTTGCTCTGACGAGCTGGAGATGAAGAGCAAGAAGGTGAAATGAGTTATGTTTTGTTAATTTAAATTCACTTGCACCATCTAGTCTAAGTGAATTGAAACTGACCGTGAAACTTTCCCTTTACTTGGGGCTGTCCTAGCCTTTCCTCCAACCTGACCTTTTTAGTCTACGCCTGAGCCCTGCCTCATCGGCAGGTTCATGAGTGGTGGGCACCGTCACTTTAACCAGGGCCCCTGAGCGGAACCTACTGGAAGGTTCTCTGGATCCTTCTATTCAATGCCTGGTTCTGCCTGCCCCCAGTTATCCAGCCTGGTCGCTGGTTTGTGCTCTGTTTGTTTGTTTACTTTCTAGACATGCCACCCCTCACTGTCCTCAGGGCTGGCTTATTTCTTTTGTTTTCAGTGAACACTTTGAATGGTGCTAGACACAAGACACAAATTGAATATGCATATTTGGAATGAGGTTTATGAATAACTCAGCATGAAAAGTAGGAGTTACCTCCAGAGGCAGCTCCAGGAATTGCAGGGGTTTTGAATGCTTTTGAATTTCATAGACCAGGGAAATTTGCAAAATTGGGGGGAATAAAAGAGGTTCATAACTTCTAAATTTGTCTGAAAAGGATTGTGAAGCAAACAACCAGGCTGTCATCTGATATTACTATGATTTCATAAAAGCATTTTAGAATCAGTGCCAAGAAATTACCACATTCCTTTCTTTAAAAGGTATTAGAGGGCCGTTCCTGTGGCTCAAAGAAGTAGGGCACCAGCCCCATATACCGGAGGTGGCCAGTTCAAACCCAGCCCCAGCCAAAAAAAAAAAAGGAACTGCAAAAAGAAAGAAAAAGGTATTAGACACTCGGCAGGCCCGCTCACTGGCTGGCTGTCTCCCCACACCTGAGTCCTTTTCTTCCTTGCAGAGTGAGGGGACAATCAGTTCTGTGACCTGGTCACACCTGAGTCCTGTTCCTCCCTGCAGAGTGAGGGGACAATCAGTTCTGTGACCTGGTCACACCTGAGTCCTGTTCCTCCCTGCAGAGTGAGGGGACAATCAGTTCTGTGGCCTGGTCACACCTGAGTCCTGTTCCTCCCTGCAGAGTGAGGGGACAATCAGTTCTGTGGCCTGGTCACACCTGAGTC